>APFE031745993.1:27755-56979 GCA_000404065.3 Pinus taeda | reverse complement strand
GCCCTTTTTCTCTTTTTTCTTCCAATTGTTGTGGTGTAACCCTTGTAGGTTGTGGAAGGCTAGGAGAAACAACACTTCCATTATTATAGTTGTGAGTGGTAGCATTCCTTGTTGCCATAATTTTACTTTCCACTATTAACAAATCGCTTTTACTCTTTCCAATTTTTGTGGTGTTGCTCTAAAGAAGGTGTTTCTCTTTGTATCCTCATAATGTGCTATCATTTCCTTCGTGAAAATTGACCACGTAACAAGTTGTTTACGAGAAAAAATCCCTTTATACCATAAAAATTGATTCAGATCTAAATATGAAGATGCAATACATACCTTTTGTAACAGTGGTACACCATGTAGATCAAAATATTTCTCCATATGAAGTATCCAATTTACCGGATCTTTGCCATCAAACTTCCTCATATCGCCTTTTCTTGATTTTAGGAGCTCGATATTGAAATGACTATAACTTTGTAATTTCGGTTCTTCCGGTTCTGAAATTCCGACCTGCAGTAACCCTTTGCGTCCTCTTTCCAATGCCACTAGTATGATCAAATTTAGATTCTCCAAGAAGGAGTAATGCACAATCTCCCAAGATGACCTGATTATATACCTGTTTGGAATGTAATTCAAGAGTCTGCAAAAAGACCAACTTCCTTAGATGATATCTCCGCAAATATAGTGCGAAACACTCTGAAATTTGGACCCGAGGTTCAACGCAATTTCGTCTCAAATGGGTTTTTTTTTTCATGTTTGAAATGTCGCAAAAAAAGAGTTATAGCGAAAATGCCACGATGACCTGTTTGGAGCAACGAAACCCTAGAATCCAAAGCTCTGATACCAAATGTTATGAAACCAACTCACAAAGAGATAGAAAAGATATATCAATGCCTTAGAATTTAGCCTCTTCGAGGGGGCAACCTCCTTTACATTACATAAATGAAGAATTCTTTGGTGATACAAATGAAAAGACCTCCTTTATATATATAGGAGTCTAAGTGGTCATAATATAACCAGAGCCGACATATCAATAATAATGTAAGGGCAAAATAATAACACTATGGGGACTACATGGGTACAAAAATATAATAAGGGGGTTGTACTAATAAAAATAAGGGGTTACAGTAGTAGTATAGGGGCCTAACAAAAAATGGAGAATGAAAATATAAAATATGGGAAAATGATGGATAATTGTTATGAACCCTAATGGACCTGTAATGAACTATAGTGGTTGGGATGTGATACGATATATGGGACATTTGTTGGAAACATAGAATAATATTTGAGATATCATAATAGAAGTTGAACCAACAATTACCTTTCTATTTTTTCCCCTGGGAAAGAGTCGTAATTTCTATTAGAGATTTAAGAAATTACATTTTGTATATGCCGAAGCATTCATATATAGGCAACTGGGCCTGTCGAGTTCATTAGTCTGTAGGACTAGATAGACAAAATAAAACACAAAAGTCTCCACGCAAGGAGCATTCCAAAACTGTGTACTGTAAGTTAATAACCATGCTCTACGCAGAGAGCCATATATATGATGTAGATAACCAAAACATATGGTGCTGTACTCAGATCATAACATAGAAAATATGTACAAAAATAAACAGAAAAATTACTGTCATGGGCACTATTGCCCATCTCCCATATGATCATCAAAGGGTCTGTGATAATGCTGGTAGAATTGACCGTCAATCTCCTCCTGTATCAGCCAGTGGTCTCCTTGTCTGTGCGCGGCCTCTTTGGAGAGTTGGTCTGCAATGGAGTTCTATTCCCTGTAGATGTGAAGACATACAAATGATTCAAAGGAAGCAGTCAGTCTTTTTGCTTCGTCTAGAATATGTCTCAATGAAAATGCATGACATTGAGATGCATCATTCAGCCAATTGCAAACAATTTTAGAGTCTCCAAATAGCTGGAGATGTCTGCATTGTTTTTGGATGGCAAAATGTATGATGTATTTCGCCGTGCACAGTTCAGCAAAATTGTTTGTGCCTCTTCCTAAGTTTATTTGTATCTTATAGCAGTGTGTGTCGTTGAGATGTAGTATTGCTCCTCCACCACATCCCACATCTTGGGCTGAGCCATCGAAGAAGGCCCATGGTTTAGATTTGTCGATATTCAACTGTCTTAGGATGCGAACAGGGGCAGAGGATTCCTCTTCAGGTATAATGTTATAATCTGCAATGGTATATTGGAGAATAGAGGGCCAATGTGGGGCTTTTTGATCAAAGATCACCTGATTCCGGGCAATCCAAATAGCCCAGCAAGCGAGGAGCAGGATATTGCAGGATTTCCTCGAGTGGTTCTAGAACCAGATTTCCCATGCATCTAGAATATTATTGCCCTGCCAATTTTTCAAATGCGGGAAGTGATTGATGAGGGAATTCCAAAACTGTAGTGTAACGTTATAGTTCATGAATAAGTGAACTGTGCTTTCTTCCTCTGCATGACAAAGATGACAGTGAAACGGTCCATGGAAGGATCTCTTCATAAGATTAGTGCCCGTTGGAATTTTATCAAATAAAATGTTCCACATAAGCAAACGAGTACAAGGAGTAGATTTGAGTTTCCATAAGGCTTTCCAGGTGGGATGGATATTCAAAGGTCTGTAAGGCTCCATGAGTTTCAGATATCCCAGTTTCGGGGCATGTGCTCCATGTTTAGCAAATGCCCAAATGATTTCATCAGGTCCTTCAGTGAGCCTGATGTGGGCTTGTGTGAGTGCATCCGTATAATCCATCCATTCAGCTTGCCATTGAGCCGGAATCTCTAGAGTTTGTGCACTGAGCCAAGCCTGTTGGAGGAATGTAGAGTTAGTAGGGTCTCCAATGTGCATTATGTTGGTGATGCCTCTATCATTTAGGTGCCTGATGAGGCCGTCTGATAGCCTGTGAGTGTTTCCACATCCGACCCACGGGTCCAGTCCTATTCGCACAGAATTGCCCACCCCTTATGCGCAAAGTTAGTCCATCACGGAGTAGGGGTATGGTGTTGATAACCGCTTTCCATATAATGGATATATTATGAGTGCCATGTTGAGAGCAAAACCAATCTAGCATGTTCAGGGGCTTGATATATTTCGCATATGCTACCCGCGTCCATAGTCCCTCTGTGGTGAGGAGTTGCCACCAGAGTTTTGCCGCCAGCGCCTTGGAAAATAGATCGAGTCTCTTAATACCCCAGCCCCCCTAGCATTTGGGCTTGGCGATGGTGTCCCATTTGACCCACGCAAAAAGTCTTCCAGGCTGTTGTCTTACCCAAAGAAATCTACTGCAAATATGTTGTAATCTGTTAAGGATGCCTTTAGGAATCCAAGTAAGGGCCATCCAATAAACCGGTGTGGCTTCAATCACAGCTTTGATAAGTATCAGTCTGCCAGCACGAGAGAGGTAACGATGGTACCATACCTAGAGTCTCTTTTCTACTTTGGCTATTAGCCATAACCAATTAGCTATTTTGTAGCCATTAGGTTTCAACCTGAAGCCAAGGTATTTTATGCCATCTGCAAGCGTCAGGGAGTTGAAAGGAAAACGTTGGGTAGCAAATACAGTCTCATGCATAGAGCATCCAACTGTAGTGATCGAATATTTTTGTGCATTTATTCTCATACCTATGGCTCGCTGAAAGAGGAGCATGGAGTTTTGGAGAGTGGTAGTGTCACCAATACTACCATTTAAGAAAATCAAGATGTCATCAACAAACAGGAGATGTGTAAGGTAGAAATTATCTGCAAGTTTTATGCCAGTTAAAAGTTGTCTGTCGCGAGCAGAAGAGATAACTCTACTTAATCCTTCCATGATAAGTAAAAATAGCGGAGGTGAGAGTGGGAATCCCTGTCTGAGACCTCTTTCTGAAGTAAAGAAAGAGGTGGCTTCCCCATTTAGTAATACACTGTAGGATACATCAGTGATGCAGCTCATAGTCCATTTGATGAAATTATAGGGGAACCCCAGATGAGTAAGTAATAGCCGCAAATATAGCCAGTTTGTTCTATCGAAAGCCTTGGATAGGTCCACTTTAAGAATCATGCCTTTCTGATTTTTGACCTGCAGAGTGTGTAAGAGCTCCTGGGCAGAGGCAATTGCCTCATGAATCTGTCTGCGGTGAAGGAAAGCAAATTGTTCCGAGGATATATGATGAGATAGAATGGGCTTGAGGCGGTTGGCTATGGTCTTAGAAATGATCTTGTAAAGGAAGTTACAGAGAGAGATGGGGCGGAAGTCATCGAAAGTGTTTGGCGCATTAGATTTGGGGATGAGAGCAATGAAGGTCGACTTAATGGCAGAGGAAATTTTGCCTCTCCTTCTGCTATCATGTACAATCTTCAGAAGGTCATTGCCTAGTAAGTCAAAGAAAGCGAGATAGAACTCAATGGTCCATCCATCAGGACCAGGGCTTTTATCTTTTTTGAACCATTTTAAAGTAGCCTCCAATTCTGCCATGGTCACTTCCTTTAGGAGCTCCTCAGAATCTTCTTGTTCTATGAATCTAGGGAAGAGTTCAGCCACCCTCATGATTTCTAATATATTGACATCCGCAGGAGCTTTGTAGATGCCTCGAAAGTGCTTAGTAGCCAGCCTGGCCAGGTTCTTTTGTGAAGAAACCTGGTGCCCTTGTTCATTCTTTAACTCCCAAATAGTATTGATTATTTTCCGGCCATTTGCAAATTTATGATAAAATTTGGTATTGGCGTCACCTTCCAAGAGCCAAATGGCTCTGCTCCTAAGCCTCCAACTTTCCTCTCTTTCTTTCAGTATCTGTGAGCGCTTTATAATGAGAGAGGTGTATTCATCCTTTCTTTCGGGGGAGGGGAAGGTCCCAGTGGACGAATCTTCAAACTCAGCTATAACCTTTTCAGCCTCTTTTAATGTCAGATTATCTTGTATGCGCTTTTGATGTGCCCAGTTTTTAGTAATTTGTTTGAGTTCAGTAAGCTTACTGACAAAGCCCACAGAGAAATCCTCATCTTCCCTGATGGGATTGGTCTGCCAGTAATTGTGGACCAATTGAATGTAAGAGGGGTCCAGGAGCCAAGAGGCATTAAACTTGAAGGGACTTTTGATTTTGTGGGTGGAGTCCTCTGCTTCTAGGAAGATAGGCCGATGATCTGAAATGCCCCCCGATCCTACCCATTGACGAATTCGGGGAAGATTGTTGTATAGGGGTTCCTTGATAAGGAATCTATCAAGTCTCTTGGCCAGACTTTGCTCACCACTTCTGTTATTAGACCATGTGTACTGAAGTCTAGCAGACGGTATATCTACCCATTTATGATCCTCTAGCAGACTAGACATAGTATCTGTTATTGAGTCAACCTGTGCTAGATGTCCCCATGACTCACTGAAGCCAAGGAAGAAATTTAAATCCCCTCCAAGAATAATGTTGTCTGCTTGGAATAGCTCAGACCCTAAAAGGAACCTCCAGAAGTTGGCACGATCAGTACACGGGCCATATACATTAATGATCCTGATATCCCTATCAACCAAGTGCGAACTAATGTCTAGTCCAATGAAACTTCTGCCTCCAAAATAATTCCGAACTTCCGCTCTTCTATTGTTTACCCCAATGGCCAATCCGCCTGATCGACCGGATGCATCAAGTGTCTGGAAAGTCCAGTTGGGAAACCAGGCATTGAGGATTTTGGTGAGGGGTTCAGCCTGGCAGAGAGTTTCTTGGAGAAGGATGATGTCAAGCGAAGATGATAGGAGGAGTCTTTTAAGCGCTAGTTTTTTGGCTAAGCTAGCAAACCCTCGACAATTGAAGGAGAGAATCTTCATGGAGGGAGGGGGAAAGGGCCATCCTTTGCTCTAAGGGCCCCAAAAATGGTCTTCTGTCGCCCAAGGGCAACTTCTTCATCAGCAATGTGTCAAGCCTTGGTAATGCGAGAGGGTCTGCCTCGAGAGTTCTTGAGGGTCAAGGGGGCGTTAGCCATTTCAAGGCCCACAACATCCGGCCCTCTGTCCTTAGTGCGTGGACGAAGAGAATAATGAGGGAGGGACTGATGTGGGTGGTCAGTGGGGGGAGCCAGGGACGATGTGATCTGCAGAGGAGGGGCCACCGGTGAAGGGTGTGGGAGGGTGCAAATGAGAGATGCATGTGAGGGGAAGTTCAGAGGGTGAGAAGCAGATGATGTAGTAGATATAGGTTCAGTACCCATGACATTAAGTGATTGAAAGCCCAATGACATGCATGAAATTGGAGATGTCGGAGAAGGTAAGGAGTAAGACTTACCCGCTTGTTCAAGTCCCGCTTGTTCAGACGGTGGCTGCACAGATGCTGTCGAAGTGGGAGGAGGTACAGAGGAAGCCATTACTGGATCGGCTTCTTCTGGACTGCTCCTATTTCCCCCCCGTTCTGTGAGCACTCATGTTCCCCATTGAGATGATCAGAATGCGTCCTAGGAGGATCGACATTGGGCTGTTCAGCCCCATCTTCCATATCAGGCGTCCTTGTTCTTCGGAGGAGGGGGCATTCCCTGTAAATGTGCCCAACTTTGTGGCACCTGCGGCAACGATAAGGTATGCCTTCATAGTCAATTCGATGCTTGCGCATAGAATCTCGCCACTGAATGGTAATGGATTCAAGCAGTCCTCCCCTTGTGTCCAGGTTGATGAGAATCCTGGCATACGCCATCATGCCCGTCTGCTGATAGGATTTATCGTGGTCCATATAGGTGCCTATGGCATTGCCAATTCTCTGAAATATGTCTTCTGACCAGAAATGGAGTGGAAGCCCTGGAAGTCGAATCCAAACTGGTCCGATGCCAATCTGTTCTGTCTCTGGGTCGAATAATGGAGTCCACCTCTTAAAAAGTATCGGTGCATGATCGAAATGCCAGAAGGATGATAGAACCCAGTTGGTATGATCAGCATGAGCGAATCGCATGGCAAACCATCCTCGCACGAAAGTCTGCACGAAGGGGATTTCTGCCAAATGATGTCCCCAAATAGCCGCAGCCTAGGTCTTCAAACGTGTTGCCATGTAGTTACGTCCCCTGATGCGTCCGACCAGAACTCGATCAACGAATTCCATGGCTTCACCTAGTCAGATGTCCTCTTCCAGTCTGAGGAAGACGTCGTCTTCCTTGGCCTTAAAGCACTTGTTCCTCCGTTTAGGGTTTCGAGCAGGGTGGGTGCTGGGAGGCCTGCCAGGGATATGGACGCTGGAGATCGTCGGGTCCGGGCGGAGTCTAGCAGATGGGGGATCGTTGTGGCCTGTAACAGACGGATGAAATGAGAGCGGAGGCACGGATGTAAATCAGCCGGAAGTGATGCCAATAGATCCCGAAAAACCTGCAGAGGGGCATGGATAGGGATGGCTTTGATGCGAAGGGGGTAATGAGCCTGATGCCAGGGGATAGAGACTAGGGTTAGCGCTGAGACAACTGGGTACAAACCCTAGGGATGCCGGAGAGTGAGGGGGAGTAGAAAGAGTCGGCCAAGTCGGTGGATCGTCCTGGAGGACCACAGGGTTAGTCGTATGTTGATCGTTAAACAAAAATGGTGCAGGTTGATCGGAGATACCTGAGCTGTACAAACCCCCTGATGTGGAAAATGGGGTGCGCCAGATGGATACCCCTTCCAAGGGGTCGGCTGAGTAGTCAACGACGTCAATGTCCCCCATTGCCAACTGCGCCTTGGATCTGTAGACACCTCGAAAAGGAGAATAAACTGGAGAAAGTGATAGATGCAGATCTGTAACGGACCGCGCAAGTAGTTCCAAACCGTGAGTCGGTGGATGTTACGGTCGGTCTGCTGCCCTTCGTTGAGCCCAGAGCGTTAAACGGCCATGTGAATGGAGGTAAAGGTGCCAGTTAACAGAGGGTTCAGGCGCGAAGACAGAAACCGTAAGCAGCTGCAGAAAGTGAAACCCTAACCTAATCCCTCGCGCGTCTCGTCGCAGTAAGTGATGTTTATTATTCTTTCTAGGTGTTTTATGTCTAAAAATGATAAAAATTACCTTTCTATTACTCAGAGCATCAAGAAATAATGATATCAAAAAGTTTATATTATAAATTGAATAAGTACACAAATAGGCACACACTTGATTAGGGATTACAAAAAGAATAAATGTGAATACTTGAACCATCTATAAAATTGTAGAGATGGAAATGAAACATAAGGTGGGAAATTATCTTGCAACAACAATTAATGTTATCCATAAAATGGTGTGGATATTCCACTGGAAAATTTATCACAATAGATCTGATAAAATTAGACTTAAAAATCTAGTATGTGGGTTTATTTCTCTTTAGATTTTCAGATCTATACATTATTGTTTATTGTGCATGCATGCAGATTATAATTACACATAAAATAGAGAAAAAAACAATAAAAATTCACAAACAACAATTGACACAAGATATATCCTAGGAAACCCTTTTGGGAGAAAACCCCAATAGAAGGTAAGGTTGATTTTTTCTCTTTCTCTAGATATAAAATGGTTGCAAGTGAAAAGAAGTAAGGTTTCTAGCCCGTAGGATACTACAATGCACAGATCCTCTCTATGTAATCTCTCCTTATCCCTCTTGGCTACTCTACTCGTCCCTATGGAACAAAATTCTTTTGAAAAGAATGGAAAATCCCTTTTCCTCCTAGTGGCCTACTTATAACACAACTCGATAGCCTACCAGTGGTTAGGATTGACTTCTTCAACTCTTAAATACAGTGATAATATGAAATTTTCTAGAGTCTTCTTCATCATGATCATGTGGATAGTCAATTTTCCACAAGTAATGGGGGATTTTGTGGCATCCTCTCAAATTATGGTGGACAAAACGTGAAGGTCAACATCTGAATGGAATAGCTTTTTCATACAAGCTCTGATTGAGGCAATTGTTGTGCCGCTGGAAAGGTATTTGTGTGTAGAATAGGAAAAAAGGTGCTTACACTAAAGCAAAAAATATTTAACACCCTAAAAAATTGTTGTTTGATGCCTCAAAAATTCTCCCGAAAGGTTTCTGACCCCAATTTTCCAAATTGGGCCCCACCAATAAAAAAGGTCATATGAGTTTATTCCTCCACTTATTCCACTCTAAAAGAATCGATATGGATGAAAAATATATAATGATCTATTCCATATCATAATGACTTCAAAAGGAACACAATATATACAATATGTGAATTGATACATTATTTATTCAACCATGTTTAACATTTATTAATAATATTAAAAATATAAGATGCCAAAATACATACTTGATCAAACTTCTCTTGGATTTGAGAATATTTTATTCTCTACTAAATAAGGCCAAACATATGAAGGTGGAAGCTCATTTTGACCCTCCACCAATCCACACCCCCCCCCACCGCCCGCTAACACACATACACACTCACGCACATCACTCTCAATTCCCCATACCTAAATATCTAGTGGGAGATAATTGAAATTAGCATGCATCATAAAACATAGAAAATGAGTACATAAAACATTGTATAATTCAACTTAAAAAATCCAAATAAACTACGCTTTGCATAAACAGATTTAAATCAAACTTGAAAAATAAAATCATGCTTGCAAAATGGAAATTTCCCTCTACAAAATAATTGGTAATCCCACTCAAAGAACAATCCATGCTTTAACAAAATTTACTCCTACAACACAAACACACTAGTGCAATTTTGAATTGAAGGCTTTTTTATAATAGAACTGATTCAAATTTGATCGTTATATATTTTTTCATCCATCCTGATGCATTCAAAGTGGAAAAAGTGGAGGAATATGCTCACGAGACCCTTTTTACCGGTGGGACCCAGTTTGGCGAAACATGATGTAAAACCTCCTGGGAGCATTTTGAGGCATCAAATGAAATTTTTGGGGGGTAAAACCTTGTTACTTTAGCACGGAATTTTCATGCTATTATACACACATATATATTTTCAATGGCACAAGAAGCACATCAATTAGAGTCCATATGCAAAAGTTATGACATTCAGAAGTTGACCTTCCTGTTTTCACACCTATAATTTGTGAGGATGCCATTGCAACCCACATTATTCATGGAAAAGGGGATAGCCACATGTTTTTGATGTAAAATAATATAGAAGAGTCTATTTTTAACTCTAGTTAATATTTGATGTAGTCAAACTTAATCTCTAGTAGGCTATTAGGTTGTGTATAACCAAGCCACTAAGAGGAAGAGGAATTCCATTCTTTCGAGAGAATTTTGTTCCATAGATGAGAAAAGATAGCCAGGTAAGATATGAGGTGCAACACATAGAGAGGATATTTTCACTATAGCAGCCCACAGGTTACCAAAATTACTTCTTTGTACCTACAACCATATTTCCAGATAGAGAAAGAGAGCAAAGTGACCTCACCTTCCAGTTGGGTTTTCTTCTGAAAGGCTTTCCCAAAGAGCATATCTTGTGTCTTATGTGTGTGTGAGATCATTTTGTCATTATTTAATTTTCTGTATAATTTATATTTGCATGTATGCACTAATTAGAGTTAATTTTACAGATCTTAAAGTTTAATAAAACTGTAATAGTGTAGACTTTTGGATTTTTAATATAATATTGTCAGATTTGTTGTGACAAATTACCTAGTGGAATATCCATGAAATTTACAGATAATTTAGTATAACAGCGGGTTTCTTTGGGTATTTTATGGAGATTGCAGGGATCTAGATCGGAGGGGCCGAAAATTGTAAAACCATAATCATGGATGACGAATATGTAAATGAACATCGTGACCCTGCAAAGTTAAAGTTTTTATGGCTTGAGCAACAAGTTATGGATATAAACCATAATGTAAAACTCCTCATGACAGACCTAAGAAATAAGCTATGGATATTTGGAGAAGAAGGGGGTTCAAGTGTAAAGGAAAGATTATATGGGGGATCAATAGATAATTGAGAAAACATGAAGAACCAACTGAAGAAAGAACTCGGAAAATATCAACCCAGTTCAAGTGCTGTGAATCAATCCTTGTTTAAAATGGAAGAAAAATTTGATATCAATTCGCATCATAGCAAGATCGACATTCTGAAGCTGAACCAATGGTGAAACTCAAACAACAATCATTCAACCTTTAAATCAAACAGCTAAAACAAGACTAATTGATAAAATTGTTTTGACAACCTTCAATGTTGAAAGAGAACTGGAAAGAGTTAGAATACCAATTCCCCTAGCCAAAATGTTAAAAAACCCAGGGTATAAAAACCATGTTTCTAAATGGATTAAGTCTCTAGTGTTGATGCTGAAGGGGATGTGATAAGTCTGCAAGATGAAAAAACCCTCAGTAGTTTTTGGTCTTAGCTTTGACATGATAGATGAGAATGTACCACCCTTTTATGTGACTCTGAAAATTCATGATTTCCTATTATATAACTGTATGTTAGATTATGGGGCTTCCCTTCGCTGATGCCTAAAGTAATCATGGACTAGCTGCAATTAGAAGTCACTAGAACTTACCATGATCTTTACACTTTTGAATCCAAGAAAGTACCTTGTCTTGGACTTATTAAATATTTGGTGGTTACCTTAGCTCAGATCCATGTCAAAAGTGTTGTTTTATACATTGTAGTCACTGACATCCCTCCTAAATTTGGCACGCTATTATCAAGATCTTGTTGTGCTAAATTAGGAGGAAGATTATAGATGGATATGTCTTTAGCCACTATTCCAGTATATGGGGGTGAGCATCTCAGATTATACAAAGAAGTTAGATTTATGAATATTGTTTGTAAATTTGATAAATCTAGGAATCATCCTATTTATGCGGTTGACCAAGACTTTGGGTGTTTTGAATTATTAGCTAATAATTCACAAAATACTTAGGTTACTATTGAAAACATTTTTGACAAACCTAAAACCATTGAAAATGATATTTTGAAATTGTACTTTGATGGTTCTTGCTCAAAGGAAGGAGAAGGAGATGGAATTGTATTAATTTCATGAGATAAAGAAAATACTACCAAATCATATAAACTTGAGTTCGATGTAACTAATAATGTAGCAGAGTATGAAGATTTTCTGCTAGGATTGGAATTAGTAAGAAGTCTTAAGCTACAAAATTTAAGTGTATATAGTGATTTTGAACTTATTGTCAAACAAATTAGGAATAAGTGTCAAACTAAGCACCCTAGACTAAGATCTTATAGGAATGAGTTTTGGGATTCAATTGAAAATTTTGTTTCAACATTCAATATCACTGCTATTCCTGGAGATCAAAACATGCATGCAGATTCCTTGGCTGTCCTTGCTAGCTCTTTTAAAGTTCCTGATAAAATTCTTGTCCAATATCAAATTTAAGTTAAGTATAAATCATCTATTCTTGACAATATTAAGCACTAGAAAATATTTGATGATGATGTTAGCTAAAATCCTTTTTGGAAGTCATTGATGAATTCTCAAACCTGCAAGTTGAGGAAGAACAACTTGATAATCTTGAAGCTGACAACGAAAATCAAACACCAAAATTTGACTCTAAAATTGTTGATCATAACATTTTCAATTATCTAGCAATTTTAGTCCAAAAGGGTTAATCCCTCTTGAGAATATCTTTGATCATAATGATGTCCCCAAAAATCCACTATCAAATTCACGTGAGGAAAATATTGAAACTTATAACATTGGAAGTTCTTAAGAAACTAGAAATGTTAGAATTTTTGCATCCCTGTCAATGGAAGCCAAAGACAAATATTTATCACTCCTTGAAGCCTACAAAGATGTTTTTTCCTTGTATTACAATGAATTAAAAACATATGATACATCTCTTATTGAACATAAAATTCCATTAAAACCAAAGGCAAAACCTTTCAAACAAAAATTGAGGAGAATTAGTCCTATCCTTCTTTTTGTTATTGAAAAAGAACTTAAGAAGCTACTTGATGCTAAAATAATACTTCCATTGAGATATTATGATTGGGTAGCCAATCTAGTTCCAGTGAGAAAAAAGAATGGTGAAATTAGATTATGTATGGATTTTAGGAATTTGAATAAATCTTCCCTAAAAGATAATTATCCATTACCTAAGATGGATCAATTACTTCAGAAAGTTTCAGGAGCCCATAGAATTTCCATGTTATATGGTTTTTCTGGATATAATTAGATTATGGTTAGTCCAAAGGATAGAAAAAAAACTACATTCACAACTCCTTGGGGCACAATATTCATGTATGGCCGAATTCCTTTTCGGTTAACTAACACTGGAGCTACATTTCTATGTGCTATGGACTTACAATTTGTGGGTAAGACCAACAATTTTTTTGTTATTTATTTAGATGATTTAACTATTTTTTCCAATTCTGATGAAAAGCATTTAAAGGATTTGAGAAAGGTTTTTGATAGGTACAGAAATTGGGATTTCTCTTAGTCCCAAGAATTATTTGTTTGCACTCCAAGAAGGAAAACTACTTGGCCATATCATTTCTAAAGAAGGATTAGTCATTGATCCTAAAAGAGTCTCAGCAATTCAGACACTCATACTACCAAGGAATAAGAAGGAAGTTCAAGATTTCCTTGGGAAAAATATTGTTTTTAGAAGGTTTATCCCTAATTATGCTGAAATAGTTAAGGAAATAACTGATATGATGAAAAATAACCATGAAGTTAAATGGACTATTCCTGCTAGGTATGCATTTGATCACATTTAAAAGGCCATTGTAGAAGCCCCCATCTTAGCTAGTCCATATTACTCTAAACCCTTTAGTGTATTTTCTTTTGCTTCTAAAACTACCTTAGATAATGTTCTTTTGCAAAAGAATAAATATGGAGATGACCAAACCATTGCCTTTTTTAGCAAATTCATGAGAGATGTTGAGCTAAAGTATGAAATTATTGAAAATCAAGTCTATTCTTTAGTTCAAGCTATGAAATCCTTTATATTCTATCTCCTCCACTCTTTTATTATTGCCTATGTACTCAATAGTGTTTTCAAAACTATTTTAACTTAGCCCGATACTGATGGAAGGAGAGGGAGATGGATAACTAAAATTTTAGAGTATGATATCATCATCAAGACTACCAAGCTAGTAAAAGGTCAAGGCCTAGCTAAGCTTATTGCTGAATCCAATTGCAAGGTCATAGGAATACATTTTATTTTTGAAATCCCAACTAAGAAGAATCCACAAAAACCTTTTGCAACCCACACACAGGAGGATCCACAAGAATTTTTTAAGAGGCCAACTGAGAAGAATCCATAAGAATCTTTTGAAATCCCAACACAGGAGAATCCACAAGAACCTTCTGCATAAGATAAGACAATTATGATTCACATTGATGAAATTTTTTTATTATCATATTGGTACTTTGATATTGTGAATTTTCTTAGAGAATTTGAATGTCCACCTGAATTCCATAAAAATCAATGTAAAACATTGAAGTTGAAGGTTGTAAAGTACTGTATTGTTAATGAAAATATGTACTGGAAGGATCCTCTTAGCATCCTTTTACTTTTCTTAAAAAAAGTGAGATAGAAGGGATCATTGATCAATTTCATGCAGGAATTTGTGGAGGGCACTATGCTTGGAGGGCTACATCATACAAGATATTAAGGGCAGGGTTTTATTGGCATACTTTGTTTGCACAAGTGGGAGAAAAGGTTAGGAGTTGTACGCAGTGTCAAATGTTTGTTGGAAATCAAAGATTAATAATTCTTCCATTAGTTCCAGTACTAATCCAAGCACCTTTCCTTCAATGGGGATTGGATTTCGTTGGTGAAATTCATCCTCCATCAAGAGGTAAACATAGATGGATATTGCCTACTACAGATTACTTTACCAATAGTGGGTAGAGGCCATTCCATCCAAAAATGAAACCGATACTGATACTGTTGTTATCAAATTCATTGAAGAATACATATTTTCTAGATTTGTATGCCCCGGGAAAATAACGATAGACAATGAAACAACATTCAACAGTACTAAGATGATTGAGTTCTATCAAAAATATCAGATCTTGTTGCATTATTCTACTCCATATTATCCATAGGGAAATGGACTAGTAGATTTCTCAAATAAAAGTTTGGTTAAAGCTATAAGGAAACCATTGGAGGATCATAAAAAGAGTTGGGACAATCATCTCATTTATGCACTTTGGGCCAACAAGATTTCACCCAAAAGATTGACAAGTAAATCCCCTTTTTAGCTCGTTTATGGTAAAGAAGCTATATTTCCCACACATTTAACTTTTCCTGTCATGATTTTTTTGCAAGAGTCAAATAAAGAGCCTCATGATTTCTATCGAAGAATAAATCAGATCACAAAACTAAATGAGGATAGAGATGAAGTTCATTACAAGATTAAGAAATATCAAAGTAAAATGAAAAGCTTATTTGATAGGAAATCTAGGGAAAGAGATTTTAGGGAAGGTGATTTGGTACGAAGATGGGATGCTAGAATAGAATACAAAGGGAAACATGGCAATTTTGACAACGTCTAGTAGGGTTCTTTTAGAATTATTGAGGTTAAGGGTAATAACACTTTCATTCTACAGAATTTGGAGGGAGAGTATTCCTTATTTCCTGTCAATGGGAAATAATTGAAGCACTACATTCAGTATTGAGAGGTTTCCATTCATTCATCATTGTATGATATTAGAGATTTTATTTTACATGCAATGTGTATTTGTTTAAATAAAGACCCCATTAGCCTGAGGAGAAGGCACACGGATTTGCAAGTTCTCTGCAACCTGCAAGAGGAAGTAGCCCCCAGTTGGAGCTGATGTTGTAACATGCTTTATTTTTGATAAGTTAGTTTTTATTTATAAAAGAGGGTATGAAAAAAATAAAGAAAAAAAATGGAAATATGAAAAAAATAAAAATAAAAAAAAGAGATGAAATAAAACCCCATCAAAAGAAAATAAAAATTTGTATAAGTGTCCCTGTTTAAATTCCACTTCATAGAAATTTATTTGCACTGTAATAAATCAAGGTTTTGTGTGCAACTTTTTTACATGCCACAACCTTTTCTTCTGATTTAGATCATACAATTTAATCTTGATCAAATTATTTAAATTTATGTTTTAGATTAGTGAATAAGTTCACCAAACTATTTAATCTTGGTTGAACACTAGAAGATATGATATAATAGGATAAATTAATGGCCTAATATGCTCAAAATTTGGCCAAAGTTGTATTAGAATATGATTACAAGTGAATTAGGTAAATAATGGCTGCTAGTTTAAATGCACCAAAATTAGATTATTTTTTAACTAGGACTTAATTACCTTTAAAATGGTGATTAATTTTTGTAAATAAACATTCATATGCTTTTTAGTCAAAGTCGATAAATGAAAAAAGTGATTTGTCGTGAAGCGATAAAATTCAAGAGAAAAACAATGGTGATTCGCTTCCCTGCCTAGATCAATGGTGGGGAAGCCATTTTGCACACCCTCCCTATGATATGTGATAATGGTGGGGGGGTGAAAAAAGTAGTTTTACTTGCGAGGCCCCCCTACTATGTGTCACCTCCTCCATGCTGCACACCCCCCTTACTCCTTACCACTTCCACCACCCCCCACATCTGAAATCTGCCTTTTGGTTTCCCGCGCCTCGTGATACCTCACCAACGGTTATCTTCTCATGCCTTCCTCCTCCAACCGTTGCATGTCGTGTGTCCCTATCCATTTCTGCCCATCCATTTCTGTTATCTGTTTCCTCCCTTTAGTGTTCTCCCTTTTCATTAAATGCCCATCTTTTTGAACAGTAACGACTTTCCCATAACGGTAAATTAATTTGACATAAATAATCCCCTCACCCCATTACGCCTGCTTTCCTAAACTTCTCTTTTCACTGTTTGATTTCATCGTTCCTGTTTTATAGTCTACACCACTACTGAGCTTACAACTAGTACGTGTCACCTTAAGGTATATTTGTTCCTTTTTCTCTTATCCTTCATTACAATTTTGTAACCATGGCTCCTAAGAGAAAAGACAAGCCATCTTCCAGTTCTTCTACATTACAGGAAAACCTAAGAGCCTCTGATGCCTTAGACCTGGATCAAATTCCATTGGCTAATCAATATTTCAAAATCACAGACATGGAATGTGAATTCGACATGTTCGAATTACACAATTGGCTTAAACTAACATATATTGACTCTGAAGATGATATAAATCTATGGGAATCCCTTTTTTGTAAGGATTCTGGACACCACATATCTCCACAATGGTATGATATTGTCCACTTTGGGCCTAAGCCCTCATGGATTTGCTTTTGGACTTACCCCAAAAGGCCTCATACCAATGGAGATATTTGTCCATCCTTATATACCCATGATCCTCCCCACTTCTAGTCAATGTGGGACTTTGGTCGTATACCCAACAATCCTCCCCTCGAACAAAGGACCATCGAGCCTCCCCTCAAACGATTATCCATCCGTCCACTCTCTACCAACCAGGATTCTCCGCTCCAATGCGTTGGAAGCACACGTCTTACATGGAACATCACCTGCCTCGAGAGCTTGCTCTATCCCAGGTCAACTCCTCTTCACCGTGTTGGGACCAGGACACGTCCATGAAGAATCCGGAGCACACTGCCTGTCTAACCGAGCTCATCCACGGATCCTATCATGATATTACCGGGGCCCACCACCTTCGTTCGACATTCCGAGGATTCATCCACTTGGCTAACTTCGGGGCATGGCTCTGATACCACTTGTAAGGATTCTGGACACCACATATCTCCACAATGGTATGATATTGTCCACTTTGGGCCTAAGCCCTCATGGATTTGCTTTTGGACTTACCCCAAAAGGCCTCATACCAATGGAGATATTTGTCCATCCTTATATACCCATGATCCTCCCCACTTCTAGTCAATGTGGGACTTTGGTCATATACCCAACAGTATTTTCCATCAGTGTAGCCACCAAGTAGTACAATGTTTGAAAACTTAGTTTGGGTGGGGTTTAGTTAATTGTTTTGTTGTTCATTTTCTGTTATTAATTTCAGTTTATTTTCAGTGATATTTTTTCTTTTTTACAAACATGATTTAGGCTTAATAATTTAATACACTTGCACACACAAGCACACCTTAAGCGAAGGGTGCTTGTTTTACACCGCCAAGACAAGACTTAACATAATAAATTTATCTCCCCTCATCGAGAAAAAGATATATTGTTGATATCCCTTCACCATTTCCATGTCATGTGTGTCCTACCACCATTGCGCCACCAAGGCGTTTGTCACAAAGACTATTAGGCCTTCACCCCAAGTTTCCACTTGGGAATATTACCCGTCCCCATTGGGTTCGATTTCATATCCCTCCGAGTCCCCATACCAACTCTTCTCCTAGTTCTTCTGATTCCTCATCTGATTCCTAGCCTCCTTCACCGCATATCGTCACCATGTCTAGACCCACAATTGGTGTAGGAACCCAACTTGGTGTTGGCTCCATTTCTATCCCCATGGTCACATCAAGCAGAATAGTCTCAGGAACTTTTCGGGCATCCCCCATGCTCCCCTTTATGGCTGGGTTAAGTCTACCAGATTTTAACCAGTTGATAAACAACCCCATACACCATGATGCTGGTTGGCCCTCTATGCCGACTAAGCTTCCCTCAGACATATCAAAGTTTGAAGGTAATGCTGGAGAGGATCCTACCAACCATGTCTAATCCTTCCACATGTGGTGTTTTTCCAACTCCATAATTGATGACTCCATTCGTCTTCAACTATTCCAATGCACGCTCATTGGAGACGCTGCAAAATGGTATGTAGACCAACCCTTCGCATCTCATTCCATTTTCATGATGCTTGCTAAAGCATTCCTCTCATATTTCCAGTCACCTCTCTGGTATGACACTAGTACAAAGCTATTGACAACATTCCATCAGTCCTCTGCCACTCGCCTTTTTGACCATGTTCAAGAGTGGCGTCAAAGGAGAAGCACATGTCGTGCCCCACATTTCGAAGACCATGTCTATCTAGATTGTTTTCTTATGAGCCTTTTATCTCCCATTGGAAAATATGTCGCATCCCATTTTCCTCAGACCAAGGAAGAAGCTCTCTAAACCTCTTTGAGATGTGATTTGATTTATTCACAATCTAGTTATGTCTACACTGCCATTCTAGACCTTCCTCATCCTAGTAGTTTTGAAATTCCTATAGTTTTGTACTATTTTTGTTTTAAAAATATCTACAAGAACTTTTTTTATAAATAACCCCTCCTTCAAGTTATTAAGGGTTGAACCCTTGGATGAGCTTTAATAACAAAATTGTAACTGAGCTGGAGATTTGCTTCAAGTTAATGAAAGGATTCTGAATTTGCCTTCTATAGTTTGTCTGCAAGTAAGTTTTTCTTATGTGCTTATTTCATTATGTCTTTCTTCATGTATTTAAGTATTTATGTAGAGATCTGGGTAAGATCATACTCAGTATCAGTTAGTCTTAAATCCTTGTGAAGTTATTAACAATAATTAGGGACTAGTTTATAAGACTATTTGTTATTATAAACTCCTCTATATCAATTAATGGTCATGCCCATCTGCATTCGTTTAAATATATTTTGTTCTACAGGAAACATTGTTTCCCTGTATTCTTTTCTATAAACAATCAAATGTTATGTCTGAATATTTAGACTTTTTTATTCACACATTTTAAATCAATTAACTATTTTTAGACAAATAGCAGCCCTTTCATCCAACTTAGTAGTTGTTAAGGTTTAAGCACCCATTTTCAAATTATTGATAACATTGGTCATCCAAAACCTTTAAAAAACAAACAAAACATTTTAGATGCTCTAACATCAGTAAATGACCTAGAGTCATCTTAGAGGACAACAGGTGGTGCTACCTCTGGTATCCTGTATAACATATTACCCAAATAAATAATCACAGAGCGAGGTCTAGACTCATATAGAGCATGTTGTTTCCACAAGTATGGTTGTCATAATAATACATCACAAATGTTGAGAGGATCAACATCACACAATACGTCATCTGTGAAGGGCTTGATGTTGTAGGGAAGGCGACAATGCTGGATGAATAAGACATCTCGTCCTTGGTTAAGCCACCCAATGTTGTATGGCTTCCAGTGTGTTATGGTCAGTAGGCCTAGCCACTTCACGACCTATGTTGAAATGATGTTCTTTTGGCTACCACTGTCGACAATGAATTGTAGCAACGAACCCTTCACCCACATTTGTGAGTGGAAAAGATGTTCCCCCTCCTCTGGATCGTAGGGCTCATTCTTCTAGATCTTGGTGGTGGCAACAGTGGTGTTGGGCTCTGCATCAATAATCTTCTTCCCTTTGTCATTTGTCTTTCGGGTTCTGACTCATGGTTGAAAAATGCATCTGATTCTAAAGCCTTTAACTCGGCCACCAACGACTGTTTGGTTTGACACTCTCTTGTGTTGTGAGTGGGGCTCTTATAGAACTCACTCCACTTTCGTGTGTACTTTAATTTTATGGTGCTGTTCTTTTCTTCCAGCTTTGACGGGTTATCTTTGGTCACCCCACCTTGGCTTTGTCCTTTGTTCTTAGGATTTGCAGATCCAAAGTCTTGCTTCTTTTGTTTAAACTTTTGCTCGATCTTGACAGTGTATCGATATGTCGTTCCAAGCGAGGAGATGTCCAGGAACTACATCTTGTCCTATATTTACCTGTGTAGGCAAAAACAATATTTGAGTACCACTCTGAATCCTTGATTCCAAACTTCGTACAAAAGGGTATGAAAAATATTGGTAAACTCTGGCACATCTTGGTCCCTTCCTTGCTGCAGTGTGGTCCACTTTATGTGTTTATCCCCATACCTTCTGACAGGGTAGTACTGCTCCTTGATGGCATCCTAGAATGAGTGGGTGCCGCTGAAAATAGTGAGGTCTTACATTCATCCTTTTGCTCATAGTAGGTTTCCCACTAATCCTTGACGTTGGGGCAAGCTTTGAGAAGTGAAAAAGTGATATTTTCCTAGATGGAAAAACCATGAACATAAAAATATCCTTCTAATAGATTAAATTTTTTATCTATGGCATCTATATCTATCTGAACCTCAAATATGGGAATGTCAAAATTAACTTGTTCCTTAAAGGGCGTGTCGCTTCCAGAGTAGATGCTGGAAGTAGATGTGTCACCCCTGGGTAGCCGTTGAAGGATCTGGGAAAAGTTTTCCATCATCGTGTTCCTTTGTCGCTTGAGGGCTTCTTCGAGCAAGATTTTGATAGGATCTCCTGCCCCCTCGTCTTTCTTTCCATCCGCCATGGGAGGCTGTTAGGACCTGCAAGGCTGATATTGCAAAGGTTCAACTAGATCGAGCCCTAACTCCTTATATTCCGACCTCGTTGGGGACATGCAAAGAAAAACAGAGAAATAGAAGATTGCTCTGATACCATTGATCTGGATTTAAACAGGAACACAATAAATTACAGATATAGCCATAAATACAGAGATGCAACAGAAATAACACTTCATTTCATCAATAGAAAAATACAAAAGTATGCTTACAAAAAAAATGGAAATAAGACTAGCTCGGGCGATGGCAGCTTATCTATGAGAAGAGATGTGGTGGCTACATGCCTCTAGACCGAGTTACATTGAGGCTCAAAGGTCAATTTATTATTGAGAAAAATGGAAAACCCTAAACATCCAAAAATGTAACCCTAGGAGATGAAGCACCAAAACTGTGGGCCCCTTTTGGGTAAATTGGTACATCAACTTCCCGGGGTCGTAATTTTGGCATATGATCTTCGTTTCGCTATCATAATACCTCATTTTGAATATCTCGAAGAGAAGCCCAAAAACAAATTATCAAGTTGGTTTGGGACATTTTCAGTGGCTTGTTTTCCCTAAAAACATCGTTTAGGGCCTCAAAACAGCTCCGGAAGTCTAGGACCCGAAAAAATGAAAGAGACAGTGTTGGGGGTCCAAGTGGAATAGGTGGGTGGCCACCAATATCCACCTGGATCATTCCTCCTCCCTTAGGAAGCAATGGTCCCCATTGCGTTGAGTTCCTCCATGAGATGAGGAAATTTATGTTGAACTTGGTCCCTGGTGATATGTTCTACAATCTCTAATGTGTCAAGTAATGGTGGGAAGCATGGTCAAGGGTGGTGCAAGCCAAGGAACGGAGGAATGATTTGATCCAAATCATTTTTTCCCACAACCTTGGTAATGGTGTAAGGACCATATCAGAGTGGTCTAAGTTTTCGATGGGCTATTGTAAGGTGTTATTTTTGCAAACGCAACCAGACTCTGTCACCGACCTAAAACTTGTGTGGCACTCGATGTTGATCATGTCATTGCTTGTACTTGAAATTTTCCACAATGGAGTGACAATCTATCGACCTGTTGGGTAGAGGTGCTCCGGGAGTTAGATCAAATGAATGTTTGACTTGACAGTGCAACAATACCCCCATGGGTGAGGAGAATGTGTCCCTGTATTCATTCATGACTGTATTCACTTGCTTCTGGTGCGTGTAGGAAACCTTCTCAAGGGCCATGGATGTGGCTACGATATTCCCCTTAATTTGAGAGCAAACTAGAAAGAAAATAAATTTCCTGGTCTGGGAGATGATCTTACTGCATTTCTTGGTAGAGATCAAAGAGACGGTGGTAGGTGGGGCTATCTTTGGTATCCTGTATAATATATTACCCAAAGAAATAATCATAGAACGAGGTCTAGACTCATATACAACATGTCGTTTCAACAAGTATGGTTGTCCTAATAATACATCACAAATGTCGAGAGGAGCAACATCACACAATACCTCATCTGTGAAGGGCTTGATGTTGTAGGGAAGGTGACACTACTGGATGACTCGAAGATCTCATCCTTGGTGAAGCCACCTAATCTTGTATAGTTGCAGGTGTCATATGGTCAGTAGGTCCAACTGCTTCATGACCTCTACTGAAATGAGGTTCTTTTGGCTACCACTGTCGACAATGAATTGCAACAATGAACCCTTCACCCACATTTGTGAGTGGAAAAGATGCTCCCCCTCCTTTGGATCATTGGGATCATTCTTATGGATCTTGGCGGTGGAAACAGTGGTGTTGGGCTCCGCTTCAATAATATGCTTCCCTTTGTCATTCCTCTTGTTGGGTTATAATTTGGTGTCAGAGCATTCATCTGATTCTGAAGCCTTCAACTCAGCCACCAATGACTGCTTGGTCCGACACTCACTTGTGTTGTGAGTGGGGCTCTAATGGAACTCACACCACTTTCTTGTGTCCTTCTTTGGCTTCGTGGTGGTGTTCTTTTATTGCAGCTTTGACGGGTTGTCTTCGGTCACCCCGCCTTGCCTTTGTCCTTTTTTCTTCGGATTCACAAATCTAAAGTCTTACTTCTTTTGTTTAAACTTATGCTTGATCTTGACAGTGTATCGGTACACCGTACCACACGAGGAGATGTCCAAGAACTCCATCGCATCCTAGATGTGTAGGTAGCCACAATATTTGAGTACCAAATTCCGCTCTGAATCCTTGATACCCAACTTTGTGCGAAGGGTATGAAAAATATTGGTAAAATTTGGCATGTCTTGGTCCCTTACTTGCCGCAGCATGGTCCACTTTATGTATTTATCCTCATAGCTTCCGACAGGGTAGTACTGCTCCTTGATGGCATCTCGGAATGAATTCCAATTGGTTCATCTGAAAAAAGTGAGGTCGTACTTACATCCTTTTGCTCGCAATAAGTTTCCCACTAGTCCTTGACATGGCGGGAAAATTTGAGAAGTGCAAAAGTGATCTTCTCGTGGCTGGAAAAATCACGAGCAAAAAAACTTCCTTCTAGTAGATTTAACCATTTATCTACAACATGCACATCTATTTGACCCTCAAATATGGGAATGTCAAAATTAACTTGTACCTCAAAGGGTGTGGCTCTTCTAGAGTAGTTGTTGTAAGTAGATGTGTTGCCCCTGGGTAGTTGCTGAAGGATTTGGGCAAAGTTTTCCATCAACGTGTTCCTTTGTCGCTCAAGGGCTTCTTTGAGCAAGATTTTGATAGGGTCTCTTGCCCCCTCATCTTTCTTTTCATCTGCCATGGGAGACCATCAGGATTTACGAGGCTGATCTTGCAAAGGTTCAACTAGATCGAGCCCTAACTACTTATATCCAGGGGTAATTTTAGGGGCGAATAATCGCCCAAAGGTGAAATTTAAGGCTTTTAATATTTTAATGGGGCGAATTTTTAATTAAAATAATAAAAACTTTTTTATTTAATTAGCCCTCATTTGATTTAAAAACTAATTTATTTTTTTATTTTCGCCCAGGGAAGATACGCTAACCGAAATGGGATTTTCTTAAAATCGCCCCATTTTGATATTTACCAAATTGGATTTTCTTAAAATCGCCCCCATTTTGATCTTTGCTCCTGGTTTTGCTCCTGGTTTTGGGAGATCAAAATCATGATTTCTAATTTACTGTTTGTTTTTTTCTAGTTTGATAGTGAAATTGTGAAAATCAATTTGGTCTGAGAAGGTTAAATTTGTTTTGAAATAGAGGGCGAAGTTATTTTTTTCCAAATGGAGGGCTGCCTGTTTTCACGGATTCAGCCGTTGTTTTCATGAATGTTTTCATGGTGTATATGGCTCCCTCCCTGTTTATAAAATTGTTTTGAAATAGGTTTTTTTGATGGTAGTTCACCAATCTTGGTTTCTTGGATTCTAACGGCTCAGTCGGTAATTTTGTTGGCTGAGCGTGAGAAATTAAGCCCCTTTATGCTGTTCCTGCCCATCTGTAGCCTACGTAGTTAACGGAATAAAGTGTGGTCTTTGGAGGCCGCGTCAATGTCTGCTCCGCAAATTTCGGAAGCGCATAGTGTTTCAGGACCCCACTCCTTACTGTCTTTGCTTAATCTCCGATGACTCGAGTCGATGGTGTATTAAGATACAGCGTGGGTATTGAATTACAATATGTTCACTTTTAGAATGTGCTTCCAACCGGATTCGTGTTATTTGGATTAAGCGCAGGGCGCCAAGTTTATGTCGATTACAGGTTCGTTAAGTTTGTCGACGCGGCCAAACGTGCCCTCTCCGTCTACGTCGAAATTTCCAGTAAGTCGCTGCAACCAGATACTTCAACTAAAAAGGAAAAGTTGGTTCTCACACTCTTTCAAGTTCTCCGCAGATTGGTATCAATTACAGAATGGCCGCCTCCTCCAACATTGTCTGTAATTACAAGGGGGAAATAATTCGTTTCCCTCTCACTGCAAAATCCAAGTTCTCTCTCTCCTTAATGCTCTTTCTACTGACATTACCCATACACTCATTACCTCCGTCCGATAAGCCTACTCATCTCCTGGGATACCATTGCAGTGGCAATAATAATAATAATAATATTACGAATGGAAGTGTCCTGCAAAGGAACGTGAATGTGGTTTTGAATTCATTGGTTGATAATGTTAACAAGACGAGCTATAGTGAATCAATTTATGGACAAAACAGAGATGAGATTTATGGTGATGCTCAGTGCAGGGGAGATCTAAATTCCTCTGCTTGTCGGGGATGCATTTCAAAGGCTATAGAGCATTTAGATTTATGTAATGGAAGTCTCAGTTATGCAAGCATTCTTCTCAGTGGATGCATTTTGAGATATGCCACTCACAACTATTATTCAAAATCAAATGTATCGGATGCATCACAAGCGATCTTTGCGTTCTGCGGTGACATTACAATAAACGACACAGACGCAAGGGGTGTCAAGGATTGGAAAATTGCTTCTCTTTTAGAGAGGCTTATCGAGAAAGCTGTGTCCAGTAAGGTGGGTTACAGTACACTAAGTGATTATGGGGTTTATTCTCTGGCTCAATGTTTGAGAGCACTTAGTATGAGCGAATGCAATGAGTGCCTGAACAATATGTACAATTATTTGGGCTCCTGTCCAGCTGGAACTAGCCACGGACTCGCCTGCTTTGATAACTGCGCAATGTGTTATGCCGGCTACAAGTTTTACGGTGATGGTGTGCCTTTGTTCTCAGCCCCAAGAGCAAGTGGAAGTGGTCCTTCTATACCAGCATCAAGGGCAACAGAAGGTAATATTTTCATACATATTTAGATCAGTAGGAGAACCTCAAAAGAATTTGCTAGTTCAGTTTAGTGATGACAATTATGGAGTTGTCTATAATGCGACTTTTTGGAGATTCTGGTGACGGAATCCGTCGGAAGAAATGAGGTTAAATCTTGATTTTTAAGCAGTTAGAATGGTTTTTTAACTACATATTTGGATTCATCTCCCTGAAAAACCCCTGGGAGCCATTGATTGTGCAGAAACTAGCTATCAAACTTGGGATTCCAATGAATTGCTGCCGGATTTTGACCGGAGAAATCCGCCAGGAAAGCTTTCAAAAAGTCGCCTTATAGACTGCTGCGACCATTATTCATACTTCCGGAAAACATCACCCAAAGGTGTTGGGATTGAGCATTGGTGGTGTGGCTGGTGCGGTGGTGTTGGTTGCGCTGGTTATATTTTGGAAACGGAAAGCTACCAATTCCAGCAATAGGAAAGAGGTTCCAGGTAGGATTTTATTTTTAAAAAAGAAAATGTGTTTTTTCAATTAGTTTCAAAGAAATGAAACACCAACCTCTTTTACGGATGTTGAAGTAAGCATTTTATGAATTAGAAATATACTCTATCGTGATGTTTTAGATATTACTCAGCCATGATCTCTGCGACCATATTAGTTAAAATGCGAAAATTTAGGAAAGATTTTAAGGTATTTTAAGGTTTGCAAGTTTGCGTGAGTTTAATAAATTGTGCTATAAATGTATGGGTAAGTATAATCCCAAACTTATCCGTCTAGATTAATTTTAATTCTTGGTTTATCAAGCCTCGAGAGGAGTTGCAAACTTTTTTTCAGATTTGCATTCAAAATAGAGGTTTGCACTTCAAGACATTTGATCTGGAGGCTTGATAGATCCGGAGTTAAGATAGATTTAGGATGATACATAATAATAATTAGATTGATTTTTAAATACGGCTGACATTAAATTAAAAATGTTAAATGTTAAGTGTTAAACATTACGTTTTAAGTTTAGGTTTAAGTTACCCAACTATAAATTTATAGAGGTTTAGAATCTTTCCATTCATGACAATTCCATTCCAAATGTCTTGAGGTTTTTTTTTTTTTAATATCTATGGCTATTTACTCATGGAAATTTTTTAACTTGAGATCATTTCCAAAGAAGGGAATTTGAAGGATTGGGTTTTTATCACTATATAAAAAAAAGAAGTCAAAGGATGTTACTCATTTATTGAATGCTTGCTCTTTTTCTACTCTTCTTTTGGATAAAGCCATTACCATTTTGTAGACAATCGGATCAATCGAGTAATAGCATATATTTCATAATAGCAATTTTCTCATACAATCATTAACAAGGAGTGAGAATTACTTCTAGGGTTCATTGTATGGGAGATTAAAAAGAGAGAAATAAGAAAAATGCAAACACCTTTCAACCCCAAAAGATTTTGATTGGAAAAGAATTGAGAAAAATATAAAAGAATCAATTCTTGGATGAAATTGTTCTATTGACGGTTTGGCTTATAATTCTCAAGAGGCCTCAGTTCTTCAATCCCTTAGCATTTCTCCTATAGTTTCTACTCCAATTTCCACTCCATGCCTCCCTCGATCCTCTAGCCTAAACCATTGGAAGCCTCTCCTCCCAAGGGATTCATTAAAATTAATCTTGACAACGCATCTAACTGAAACCCTAATCCAACTATTTTTGGCATGTGTTTAGGGATTGGAATGGACTAGTGCTCAAAATCTATTCAGGCCTCTTAGGAATTAACAGCAATAATGATCCATAGTTATTTCCTCTAGAATTTTGGGTAGTGGTAGCCATCAAAAGTTACTTTTGAAATATATTTATTTTTTTTTCCCTTTGAGAAATTCGTAATTTTCATTAATCAAAGAAAATTACATTTTGTAGATGCAAAAGCATATGCTATATGTGA
Organism: Pinus taeda; assembly: GCA_000404065.3. Taxonomy (NCBI): domain Eukaryota; kingdom Viridiplantae; phylum Streptophyta; class Pinopsida; order Pinales; family Pinaceae; genus Pinus; species Pinus taeda. The sequence goes on along the minus strand of APFE031745993.1, from coordinate 29,143 downwards.
GGCATAAAGCCCATCAAATTTAATATAGTCAAAATATGGTGTACTGCACGCACGCAGGGAGACATTGCATTATCACTGAAGCTTAAAAAAAAAAACTCTATGCAAAGAGTATTAAACTGTCATATATAAGTCTAGTATCATTATACATAAATAAAATTATATAAATAAAAAATTATTGATAGGCTCCTTCAGAGCAAGTTATTTTGTAATGCCTATATAAGGTCTATGGTAGTGCAGATGGAAGGTTCCATATCTTTGCTCCTAGATCATCCATGTCCCTATAGGTTTATGCGCTGCTTCCTTGGATAGGAGATCGATAGCTGTGTTTCGCTCCCTGTATATATGATAGCAAACAAAAGTGCCAAGCATATTGATGAGTCTATGAACCTCATTCATAATATGCCTTAGAGAATATGCATTGCAATTTCTAGTTTTGTTTATCCAATTGCACACAATTTTTGAGTCCCCATATAATTATAAGTTTCTGCAATATTTTTCCGGTGCAAATTGTATGGTATATTTGGCTGTGATAAGCTCGGAAAAATTGTTTGTGCCCCTGCCCGGTCCCATTTGTATTTTGAAATAATGAGATTCTGAAAGGTGTAGTATGGCACCACCCCATAGCCAATGTCTTGTGCTGAGACGTCAAAATAAGCCCAAGGATGTGAGTGATTTATGCTTTCAGGGATAATATGTTTGGGAGTAGAATTTGATTCATCCTCGGGAATGATTTGGTAATTAGATAAAATGCGAGCTATGATAGTTGACCAATGGGGGGGGGGGGGGGAGTTCTTAAAAATGTATCGATTTCGGGCAATCGAGATAGCCCAACATGTGAGAATAGTGACATTTCTGGCTTTTTTAAGGGAGGCAGTAGTCCACCATGAGTCCCAGGCCTCTCGAACAGTTAAGCCCTGCCATTGAGGGAGAGAGGGTAGGTGTGAGTGTATAGAACTCCATAGATATTTTGTAGGTGTGAGTCTGATACCTCTACTATGCTTGTCTTCATTCAAGTGTCATAGCTACTATACTTAACACTGTGAATCACAACTCTCTTAGAACTCAACTCTATAGTGTAATTAAAACCTTTGGAAATTGAATCTGACAACTCTATGAAAAGGATTAGTGAAATAGAAGCTTTTTTGAATGAGCCCACTAACTATCACTGCTAAACAATCAATCTAGACTATGAATTCTTCCATCTTGATCACAATCGTGCTCATGATCAAGGGAGTGCGACCACCTGGCTTGACATAATGGCCATCATAGTGTCACTTTGAATCTCCTTTCCCGTGTGGATGTTTTGACAAATCAATGTGAAATCAAAGTCACTTTGATTTTTCTTTCCTGCGAGGGATCACATCCACAGTTGATTAGTAAAAGATAAT
>APFE031745993.1:14001-27278 GCA_000404065.3 Pinus taeda | reverse complement strand
GAGAGATTCGCCAAAAAATTATATATACATATTATATTATTGATAAATTCACCTTCCATTTTTCCTATATACCATGGATATTCGCCCATTTATTATATTTATAAATTTAGGGGGGGTTCTTAAAATTTTCCCTGCTTATATCCTGACCTTGTTGGGGACATGCAGAGAAAAATAGAGAAAGAGCAGACCGCTCTAATACCACTTATCTAGATTTAAACAGGAACACAAAAAATTACAGATATAACCATAAATACAGAGATGCAATAGAAATAACACTTCATTTCATTAATAGAAAAATACTGAAGTATGCTAACAAACATAATGGAAATAAGACTAGTTCAGGTGATGGTAGCTTATCTCTCAGAAGAGATGTTATGGTTACATGCCTCTGAACTGAGTTACATTGAGGCTCAAAGGCCTATTTATTATTGAGAAACAATGGAAAACCCTAAAAATCCAAAAACCTAACCCTAGGAGATGAAGCACCAAAACTGTGGGCTCCGTTTGGGTAAATCGGTACATCAACTTCTCGGGGTCGTAAATTTGCATACAATCTCCATTTGGCTATCATAATACCTTGTTTTGAAGATCTTAAAGAGAAGGCCGAAAACAGATTGTCGAGCTGGTTTGAGAGTATTTTGGTATCTCTTTTTTCCCTAAAAACATCGTTTAGGGCCTCAAAATGACTTTGGAAGTTCAGGACCTGAAAAACTGAAAGAGATAGTGTCGGGGGTCCAAGTGGAATAGGTGGGTGGCCACCAATATCCACATGGATCAGATAACATATCGACATTTTTGTTATGTGTCTCCATTCAAAACCTTTGATCTCCAATATGTGATAATCATTCACTGTCGATCGCTTATTTGCAATAAAGGCCTCTGCTCTGATTTGATTATATTCAAAGGCCTTTGATCTTTGATCTCCGACACACTATTCACTTTGATATCTGGACCTGATATAATTATAGGTTAGATTTAATACAAAATAACGTCCACAATATCGCAACTTTGGTTATATTGCGACCATTTCAAACCTCTGATATCCAGATCTGATATGTGTATTAATGTTGATTAATAAGAATTTTTCATCCACTTGTCTAATCTAAAACTTTTTAATGAGACCTCTAATATCATATCACCAAAACAAAGCTCCGATATTGTGGATCTGATATAGTTATTGAAAAGAGTTGAATGTGATTTCACATCCGCTCCATATCAGAGCTTCCCATATCACAAATATTTTGTGTTGGTTTTTAGATATGAATTATGGAATTCGCCCAACCCCACATTAATTGTCAACCTAAGGCTTGCTAATTGTTTCAAGGCTACCATGAAAATTTTATGCAAGCCATATGTTCCCTACCTAGTATTGAGTAATCAATCATGCATAGTAGTTAAATAAAAACAAGCAAATAATAGTAACAAAAAATCAGAGTAACAAAAATCTAAATTCATAGTGATGCAATCAATAAATCATTACAACAATAAAGCAAGTGACCATAACCAACATAAATATACACACACAACAAATCCAACAACTCCTGATCAGGAGAGTGGGCCCGACTCTCCAATCAAGGTTGTGGCAAAAGGTCGAAGATTATTCGGTTCTTTGGAAATTATAATTGCATTAATTAAAAGAAAATACATTAAAGTATGCTTTTACACTTCTCCGGTCCAGTCCACATTTATGCCTCCTTAACCATTACTTATACATTGCATTGTTATAAAAATAGTACTAAGAAACTTAAAGATTTGGTAGCTATGTCTACCCACAAATATACAATAATCATTAAGGCAGAAACATACTAAAAAATATAGAAATAATATTAATTCATCAACTTCTCGTTGGTTAAACACCTTTGCATTCCCTATCCTAGAATAACACTACTAGCTCATCAACTCTTGTATGCTGATTTGTAGCCTATTGGTCATCATTATCTCGATTCTGCAAGAAGTATCTAGTTAGCAAGTTTCATAGGAAACATTCCCCTTAGGAATATGTTTCATTAATTAGTATTCAAAAAGACATGCCAATTTATCATACCTTCATTTTTGAGATATGAATTAACCTGGAAAAAATATATGAAATGGGTAAGGTGAAGTGGATAAAAACAGGCAAAAACAATCAAATCTACCGACCAACATCTCCCCCCAACTATATTATCTGCATGTCCTCATGCAGCTCATTTCCTACGAAGGTCTAGATTAGACCCACTATGATTGAAATGGAATTGTGCAAGATCATATTGTGTGACCATATCTATCTCGGGAGGTTTAAATCCATCCGAGCAAAGGGTATCCTTCCACCAATCCTCTTCTACCACATAAACCGGTGCGTATTTCTCAGAATGCAACCAAATGATTGGGAATTTAAATCTTAGCACTATCCATCAGACCCCATAGTGTTGTATGTATGTGATATAACATGGAATTCTCTTCAAAGCCCTAGAAAATTTGGGGGCCCAAAAAGGTTCTCTCACATGAATTGCTGATGATGACAACATCTAGCACTTCTGATAAGCATCCTGGGCTTCCTCCTAAAAAGTAAATATTCACCTCATGCACATGTCAACAAACCCCTTCTGTATTGTAGACATCTAGTCCTTCCATTCTTCCAACTGTAGAAATGTTTGATTTCTATTATAAATATCCAGAGATTGACAATGTTCCATTCTGATCACAAGTGTATGATTTGCTTGATTTTCTTTGAACGTGTCGAAGGCATTTTTCCACTTGACTTAATTAATCACAAATAATTTGAATGCTCTCAACTGAATGTCTCCCACATATGATACTGGATTGAACGACTAATCATTCTCCAAGATGTAATTATGCATATAAAGTTCACCATCAAATGTAGGTTTGATTGATTGTGGGTTCTCAAAATCATCATGAACTACATGGGGTCTTCCATATCATGGCTTATCTCCTGATGGGTGCTCTCTAGGTAGAAGAACATGTATTTTTCATGGAGGAACAAGGCATCACAATCAGCAAGAGGTCTACAAGCCATGATTTACTGTGTCAAGGAAAACATCTCGTCTTAGTTTTCTTTTAATAACTAGACCTATCCCTGCAACTCTTCAATATACTTCTCTAGCTTTACCTGCATCTACTTGGCCTTCTCCACCTAAGTGATATTATCAGCTGTTACACATAATTTTGCCACTATCCCTATACTCCTCTGCCACGATCCTTGAGGACCTCTACAGTGAACCCTACATGCTTTCCCATCATGAAGAAACTCCCAATATGTCCCTCTTCATGAACAGAATAATTCCCCTTTGCATCATTTCCCAAGAATCTTTCTTTTACCCCAGTTTACAAGATCAGCACTACTAACCAGTTTCATCCTCATGCTGATTTGCAGAGATAAAAAATAGAACTAGTAGGATACGGAGTGAATGAGTCCTTTTCCAGTCACATTGATCCTCTTTTGGCAAGATTTTTAAATATGGAGTTGAAACTTCCAAGTGTAGAAGCTTTGTAACAGAAGTTTGGGAGATGGTTGGGTTGGATGGAGCTGAAGAAGTTAGTTTGGGCTCCTTTCCCCTATTAGCATGGAACAAAATCAGAAGATAAGAACTTCTCCCATGATGAGAGGAACCATCTTGCATCCATCCAAGCTATATAAACCTCTCTTTTCCCAAGCTAAACTAGTTTTGGAGTGAGTTTGAATGATCAACAAGACATCTGTAGCTTGTAGCCTTCTATTGTATGTTTGAGGGAGAATAGTGTGTTTGGTTTGGTTTGAGACTAGAGGGAAGAGGCCTTAAAACTTCCATTGTTGGGGCTATCCATGAGATGCTAGTAGAAGTGTGGGAACCTGGATACGTCGGAGGAGACCACCAATGTCATTGCATTGGTTTTAATCACTTTCTGATTTATACGAATACAACTATTGATTGATTTCCTACATGAAGTGTTATCTTACATATCTATGGCTTAATGTTCCTTGACCTATTAAGTAGGTTGAATATAATATTGTATGCTATCATGTTTGTTGTTGTTTTTTGTTTTCTTTATTCAGGTATTCAAAGGAAGGAAATGAAAGATAGTTGGAGTAAGGAAGAAAGATCATCACCAAGAAGAATAGAGTTCTAAGAGGTAGGCACTCTTATTTGATTCTATCTTAAGGAGATTATCCATAGAGTTTCTGTTTGTGGCTAGACCCACTCTCTCGGGCTAGAGGAATTTTTTGTGTTTGCATTGAGAATTTACGAGCACCAAAAATTGAAGAACATACACAAGAAAGCTACAAGCTATAGATGTCTTGCAAAATCCTTACCAGCAGGGATGGGCCCCGCCAGTTGGGCCCCCTTATCAACCTCAAATACCTTTCAATACCCAATTGTGGTTCTTGGCTACACTGGAATTTCTAGATGTGTCTAGACTCACGAATGACTTAATTCTTCATTCACCATACTGGGCTCTAGTTCCATCCAAGATCCTGAGTGATTGTCTGAAGTTTGAAGAAAAAGTGAAAGAGGATCCACAAGCCCACTTGATGACATATCACCTCTGGTGCTCCTCGAATTCCTACGTTGATGATTCCATTTGTCTTCAGCTTTTCCAACGAACTCTTATAGGTGTTGATGTTATATGGAATTAATACCTATGGATAAGTACATTTTCCCTAAGTGGGTAGTTAAACTTAGAACAACAGAAAGAAAGTGGTTTAACCTTTTCCTATAATAGATAGATGGGATGAAGGAACCTACTTGTGGTCTTTTGCTTCTTTTGATCTCTTTTGAATTGCTCCCGTCGCTCCCACTTGAACTGAATTCGCTCAATTGGTATATGCCAACAGAAACAAAAGACGACAACGATAAAGGCATATAATCTATCTACTATAAACAAATGGAATCAACATAATTTGAACACATATTTATCATAGATATAAACAGGAATATGGGAAAAGGAATAAACAACTTTATTAATTGATAGAAGGAGTTGTTACACCCAATGTGGTTCGATCCTGTGTCACTCAGTCGACTTAGTCCAAACCATCATCACACCAATAACACATCAATCCAGAAGCATGACATTACTTGACAATGATTTCAAGTCTCAAACCAACAATATTTCACTATAATATCCAAATTCCAGCCCCTGATCACTGTGATGAGTGGTCAATTTATAGGGAAATGCAAGTGGTTTTGTTATAAATTGGGCATTGAATAGTTTTTCAAAATTGGAGTTAGTTTCCATGGAGAAAGGGATGAGAGGATAGAGGGATAATTGATCCATAGCCTATCTAAAGTCGAGCGCAGAGGATAAGATAAGAGCTGGGCATCCTTCTAGAATGCTCTTGAATCAAGGAATATTCCCAGAATCCTATGTCAATTTTGCTCATCCTCGCCTAGCATAGATCAAAGTGGGTCTAAGTGCACTACACTACAGTTCTGAATGGACCTACCTTCTCTACAGCGCAATTACCCCTGACCAAGGCTGTGCTGGTGTCCCAAGGAGGTATTTCAGCAGGGTTTCAAGCTAGGAAACTTTCATGGATGAAAGCATTCAATTTGATGACTTGTCTAGGGCATGTAACAAATGAATTAGGGTTTGATCAACCCTAATTGTACTGATCTAATCATTGGGAGTGATGTGCCCAAATAGACCTATAACAACTACCCCCTAAAGCATGAAGTTGAAAATGATAATGTTGAGTGATATGCTTTATGATGTGATGAGGAGGATCTGAAGCGGACAATGACCTGCATCGATTATAATACATAATATCATGATATCTTTGAATTTTTCATGAATTGTTGAGGAAAGGCATACCCATACTCAACATTTAAAATTTTCATTGCATGTACATAAATAATATAGTTGTCTATAGATATAGACCCATGATAGGATGACCATTTGTGTAAAACCATTGTATAGATGACTTAGTACTCTCTTGAATTCACAACGCAAATGGATGAAACTAGATCTGGGGTCTTCTATCTCATCCAATCATCTGCTCAAGTACGAGTCTAACCATGTGAAAATGGGATCTAAAGTTGAACATGGGAAGACACCATCTGATTACCAACCAATGACATAAGTTGTTAACATATGCAAGAGAAATCACCGATAATGATAATGATTCTCAAGGCACTGTTGTACATTCTGCATGGTATGAATAGATGTTTTGATGTCGAACACCATACAAATTATTTCGGTCGAAGGCCTATAATGTCAACCTGTTGTCGGAAGCAAGAAACTTGCCATTGATGCCTGCAAGCCTCAAGGTAATGGAAGGGTGTTTCTAAGTCAACTTCTTGGATAGTGTGCTGATGTTGACAAGAAGCGACTCATCGTAGGAGGCCTTGATGTATCCCCCATCAATGAGATGAAACGAGTGTAATTATTTTGAAGATAGAATCTGACTGACGACACAATGTTCAAGAATGGCAGTCATGAAAGTGAAGGTTTATGAGTATTGCAAAGGATGAAGTTTACTGAGTGACTTTTGTTGAACATGTCGGTGAGACGGAATGAATTGGTAGCATTGACCCAAAACCAAAGTGATGGATTGTGTGATAGGCCATAGGTATGATAACCATCAAGTAGATAACCCAACCCAAATAGTCACAGAGATGAAGTGAAAGTGTCATTTTCAAGAGCGACTTGCTACCATAAAGGGATTTATCCCTTTTCCCATTTTCTCTAGTCATTGTTGACCAATACCTGTTTATTTTTTTAAACAATCTTGAGGAGAATAACATATGCTTGTAGTATAATTCCAACCTTCGGGTGAATCCATTACTATGTGATGTTTTAACGAGTCTAGAGAAGGTGAAACTCGGTCTTGTCATGATGGACAAGTTTGTCGCTATTTGACGCTTTAACGAGTTTAACGACAATGAGAACTTGGTCCTTTTCATGTTTATAGAGTTTGAGAAAGGACAGAAAGAAAACTCCACAAGTTATTTTTCAGAAATTTGTCTCTCAAGTCCGAAAAAGAGTAAAATAATACAAGGGAGAACCTATTGACCATGTTCTATCAACGTATTCCTTTTTCATAAATAATCTATCTCAGTCCGGAAAAGGGTTAAACTTATACTGAATAGATGTTGTTTCCAATCCATTTATGAGCTGAAAAGGAGAAGCGCTCGACAATATTTTCATATTTATCGAGTCTGAAAAGAGCTTAAAGAGGACTCTAGGGGGGTTTCTTTTTAGATTTTTAAAAGAGCTCAAAAAAGAGATAAAATTATGCTCTGTAGTTAAAAATACAATTTATGATCATGTACATCAAATTCATTATGTCAGTTGTAAACTTGCTCAAATAACCTCCAAATGGATTAAGCATACCTGTTACATTGGTAAAAATAGGTAAAAACTATAGTTTATTCATTTATTGAACATGAAATAACCATAAAACAAGAATTTACCAAGTCATTTTTACCATTTGACATTTACTTATACCTACGTATAAGTACATCTTCCCTAAGTGGGTAGTTACACTTAGAACAACAGAAAGAAAGTGGTTTAACCTTTTCCTACAATAGATAGATGAGACGAAGGAACCTACATGTGATCTTTCGCTTCCTTTGATCTCCTTAGAATTGCTCCCATCGCTCCCACTCGAACTGAATTCGCTCAATTGGTACCTGCCAACATCAACAAAAGACGAAAACAATCAAAGCATATGATCTATGTACTATAAAAAAATGGAATTGACAACATTTAAGCATATACTCATCATAGATATAAACAAGAATATGGGAAAAGGAACAAACAACTTTATTGATTGATAGAAGGAAGAGTTACACCCAATGTGGTTCGATCCCGTGTCACTCATCCATCTTAGTCCAAACCCTCATCACACCAATAGCACATCAATAAAGCAGCATAATATTACTTGACAATGAACTCAAGTCTCAAACCAACAGTATTTCTCTATAATCTTCAAATTCCAGCCCGTGATCATTATGTTGAGTGGTCAATTTATAGGGAAATTCAAGTGGTTTTGCCATAAATTGGGCATTGAATGGTTTTTCAAAATTGGAGTTAGTTTCCATGGAGAAAGGGATGAGAGGATAAAGGGCTAATTGATCCATAACCTATCCAAATTCGAGCTCATAGGATGAGATAAGAGCTAGGAATCCTTCTAGAATGCACTAGAATAAAGGAATATTCCTAGAATCCTATGTCAATTTCGTTCATCCTCGCCCAACGAGGTCAAAGTGGGCCCTTGTACACTATAGTACACGTCTGAATGGGCCTACCTACTCTGCAATGTAGTTACCAACGACCAAGGTTGCGCTGGTGTCCCAAGGAGGAATTTCAGTAGGGTTTCGAGCTAGGAGACATTCATGGATGAAAGCATTCAATTTGATGACTTGACTAGGGAATGTAGCAACTGAATTAGGTTTTGATGGGCCCTAATTGTATTGATCTGATTGTCAAGAGAGAGATGCCTAAATAGACCTACAATAGTTTCCCCCTAAAGCATGAAGTCGAAAATGATAATGTTGAGTGATATTCTTTATGATGTGATGAGGAGGATCTTAAGCGGACGGTGACCTGCATCAATTACAATACACAATATCATGATATCTTTGAATTTTTCATGGATTGTTGAGGGAAGGCATACCCATACTTAGCATATAAACTTTTCATTACATGTACATAAATCAGATATTCGTCTACAGATATAGACCCATGATAGGATGACCATCTGTGTAAAACCATTGTACAGATGATTTAGTACTCTCCTGAATTTGTAGCCTGAATGGATGAAACTAGATCCAGGGTCTTCTATCTCGTACAATCGTTCACTTAAGTATGAGTCTAACCATGTGAAAATGTGATCTAAAGTCAAACATGGGAAGACACGTCTCATTACCAGCCAATGATGTAAGTTGTTAACAGACGCGAGAGAAATCACCGATTATGATAATGATTCTCAAGGTACTGTAGTACATTCTGCATGGTATGAATAAATGTTTTGATGTCAAACACCATACAAAGTCTTTCCGTTGACGGTCTGTGATGTCAACCTATCGCTGAAAGCGAGAAACTTGCCATTGATGTCTACAAGCCTCAAGGTATTGGAAGGGTGTTTCTAAGTCAACTTTTTGGATAATGTGCTAATGTCGACAAGAAGCACCTTGTCGTAGGAGGGCCTTGATGTATCCCCCATCAATGACATGAAATGAGTGCAATTATTTTGAAGACAGGATGTGGTTGACGACTCAATGTTCAAGAATGGCGGTCATGAAAATGAAGGTTTATGAGTATTGCAAAGGATGAAGTTTACTGAGTGACTTCTCTTGAACATGTCGGTGAAACTGAATGAATTGGTAACATTGACCCAAGACCAAAGTGATGGATGGTGTGATAGACCATAGGTATGATAACCATCAAGTAGATAACCCAACCCAAATAATCATAGAGATGAAGTGAAAGTGTCATGTTCAAGAGAGACTTGCTACCATAAAGTGTTTTATCCCTTTCCGATTTTTCCTAGTCATTACTGAACAATACCTCTTTATTTTTTTAAACAAGCTTGAGGAGGATAACATATGCTTGTAGTATAATTTGACCCTTTGGGTGAATCCATCGCTATGTGATGTTTTAATGAGTCTAGCGAAGGTGAAACTCGATATTATCTTGATAGACAAGTTTGTCTCTATTTGATGTTTTAACGACAATGAGAACTCGATCCTTTTCATGTTTAGAGAGTTGAAAAGGGACAAAAAGAAAAATCCACAAGTTCATTTTCGTAAATTTGTCTCTCAAGTCCGAAAATCGTAAAATAATACAAGAGAGAACCTATTTTCCATGTTCGATCAACGTATTTATTTTTCGCAAGTAATATATCTTAGTCCAAAAAAAGGTTAAACTTATATTGAGTAGATGTCGTTTCCAATCCATTTACGAGTTGAAAAGGACAAGCGCTCAGAAATATTCTCATATTTCGAGAGTCTGAAAAGAGCTTAAAGAGGACTCCAGGGGGGTTGCTTTTTCGATGTTTAACACAGCTCAAAAAAGAGATAAAAGTATGCTCTATGGTCAAAAACACAATTTACGATCATGCACGTCAAATTCACTATGTCAGTTGTAAACTTTCTCAAACAACCACCAAATGGATTAAACATATCTGTTTCATTGGTAAAAATAGGTAAAAACTATAGTTTATTCATTTATTGAACATGAAATAACCATAAAACAAGAATTTACCGAGTCATTTTTACCATTTGAGATTTACCATTCAGTTTTTATGCTCTGAACCAGTTTTTACCTCGAACTTCAGCAGCTAATTGAGGGAGATTCTCTGGGTCATTCTTCATGCCATCAGGACCAGGTAGGAGATCTACATCTTCTCTTTCATTTAAAGTATTCTTTTTTAGTTTCAGGAAATTTTTTTAGGGTTTTGGGGTCCCTAGGGAAAATATACCACACCCTGGATCAGCGTAGCCCAACGCATAAAAAAATGCACTACAGTGCAGTCAAGCAGAAGGGTACCTTCTCTGCAGCGCACTCTCTCAAGACCAGGACTTCGCTAGGCGCAGTTTAGAAATTTGTTTCATTAGTTTTACCCAAAATCTCTTCAATGTTTTGCATGAGATGGATCCTAACTAAGCCTATGGTGTGATTTCAAACTTTGATTGGATCAGAGTGGCTATTACATACCGTAAAAGGGAACATGAAGAATAGGATATGGTTTCCCTAAATAAACTTGGTGTTTTTGAGGCCCTCAGAGATTGTGGGTTACTCAAATATTTCAGATTATCTGGGATGAGGCAATGGTTAGAACTATTGCAGTTCTTGGTTCATTCATGGGATCCAGCAGAACATGCTTTTCACATAAGGGGCAAAGTTCTCCCTATATTGATCGATGATATTTACTTCCTTACAGGATTGTCGAGATGTGGTGCCCCCATTTCTCTTTCAGATTTTTCCCATGGGGGTGAATCAATGAGGGACTGAATTTGACAATTCTGTCAGCCAGGTACACAACCTAGCAAAGATGGGAAGATAAACATCAGGGATGTTCATGATTTTCCCTTGCAAAAAATCCTCTTTACTATCGCAAAGTTGGCGGGTAGTGCGACACTTCATTTGGCGAATAGATCGTACATGTAGTATGTGCTTGAGTGTCTTGAGCCAACTATATTGAACTGCAGTGAGGTAGTATTTTTTTCGATGAAAGATTAGTTGACCAAAGTAAAAAGTGGCAAGACGAAATTTTTTGGCTATGGTTCGATATTGATTGCTTTTACTTTGGAGAGAATTCCATTGATGCAACCTCAGCATGTGTCACTAAGTTTAATTGGTCCCAGAGATCTATGGATGCAAAGATTGGTCAAGTTGATGGCTAGACATGTTGTTTAGTCATCGATCTCATTTCCTACTACATTCTTTAGTTGGCTCCATCAACAAAACATTGTCATCAAGGAGCATCCGTATGCAGGGATGGATTTTTGTGGAGATCCAGATTTGAGATTACCACTGGGTTCTTAATGGGGTGCTATAGGTAAACTGTTTTGACCATGTGTTTTGATTTGTTAAATTTTTACATCTTTTTGTGTTTTTTGATGTTTCCAAGACTAAACTAAAAATGTTCTTATGTATACAAATGTTGGCACTGTTTGACCAATGGGTCATTAATAATAGGCATGTGAACCATCGTGGAGAAATTTCAGAAGAGTAGTTCTCCAGGATTTGGATCTGACTGAGGCACTAGTAGAGTTGTAGGATCATATAGATGGGTTAACCCTCGGTATACCAGATGTACGGATCGAGGAGTTACCGATGAGACTACAATTCCATACTATTGGTGTACCTAGACATTGGATGAGGCTATTGCGCATGATAGCTCAGGCAATGACCTATTATCATGAGCATCATTAGATCTACTTAGGATGATTTATTGTATTCATTTTGAGTTTTGAGGTCAGATGACCACATGTCTTGGACACAAATTTTGTAAAGACTTTTGAGCATCTATCTGTTTTAATTTTAGTGTTTTTATATGGTTATGTAAAATCCTATTCAACTATTGATGTGAATTGAAAATTTACTTTTTACATATGTCGTAAATGTTTGTTTAACACATAGTTTGCTAAAGAATCAATCAATGTGTTAAAGTTCCTGGAAATGTGTTGATATTGAATGTAATCAAAATGTCTTTCCAAGATACGAACTCTAAGGAACATACGATAAATAGTTGGATTTCGGACGGTATAAGCATTTGTAAGTTTTCGTACAACAAGTTGTGAGTCTAGCAAAATGATGATTCAGTGAATGCCAAGTGAAATGGCATTAGAGAGGAGTTCGATCAACGCGCTATACTCAGTGATATTGTTCGTAGAACGACCGATACAAATCCCTTAAAGACTCACTAACTGGCCACTTGGAGTGAATATGGCCCATGCTACGGAAGATAGGTTTTGCGTACTACGACTAGCACCATCAACATAACCAAAAAATGGTTCCAAATATTCCGACCTCTGTAAAAAATGAAAAGTGGATTAAATAACCACATAAAAACTCTAAAAGTCACACTGTGACACACACACATGCAATCAAAACATATATAGTGTTTTTTACTATGCACAATCAAGCATGGTAACGTTTAAGATACAACCCGTTTTGGGGCTGTGACAATGGAATTCCATCATAATCAACCAACTCGTAAGTGCCTTTTGCCAAAACACGTTTGACAATATAGGGGCCCATCCATAGTGGTTCAAATTTTCCTGCTCCTAATTTATCGACTTCCAGATCATAAAGCAAGACCAGGTCTCCTTCTGAAAATATGCAAGGCTTAACATTACGGTCATATTGCGCCTTAATTCGTTTCTTATGTGCTTCGTTGGCCAATGCGACTTCACGAAGTGTTTCATCTAAATGGATGAGTTCTAAGAAATATGCTTCTTCATCAAAAGTGTTAGGTAACAAGTCAATTGTGAGTTTTAATGATGAAATTTCACATTGTATTGGCAAGATTACCTCTAGACCATACACCAATTGAAAAGGTGTGAATCCAGTTACGTTTCGTACCGAGGTTTGGTAATCCCATAAAGCTGAGTACAAGATCAAATGACAGTTTTGTTTGTGAACTGCTATCATTCGTTGAAGCATTCACTTAAGGATTTTGTTGATGGCTTCAACTTATCCATTAGTTTGTGGATAATAAGGAGTAGAACTATCATGTGAAAGTCCTAACTTGGCAATTAATTTAGTCATCATGTGATTGCGAAAATGTGAACCATGATCTGTAACTATAGCTTGTGGTACACCAAACCATGCAACCACATGGTTGAACAAAA
>APFE031745993.1:1961-13707 GCA_000404065.3 Pinus taeda | reverse complement strand
AATTAATTAATCAATTCCCTAAATTTATTAATTAATCAATCAATCAAATTAATTAATTAATCAATTAAACCAACTATTTAAAATAAAATTAATAAACATAGTAAGTAAATAATAAAATCAATTAAGTTATAAGCCTATTAATTAGTTAATTTAGATAAACAAATAAATAATAATTAATTTAATTAATTAGTTAATTAATTAAATGAAAATCTAGTCAACCTATTTTCTTACATCTTTTCTTCAATTTCCTATATATATAACCTAAATCTAGCTCCTGGATACATCATTAAGATCTGAAGAATATCTATTGACACATCCCCTGATGATGGACTCACTTGGTAGTCCGAAATGTTGGGTTCACTAAAACTATATAACAGGTCATTCCTCCTATCTAAAAAAAAGTACAGCTGTCTCACCACTATTGTTTAATGTAGGCATCGCCTCAGCCCATTTCGTAAAATAGTCAACTGTGACAATAATATACCCATGCCCCCCGGCTGAGGGAGGGTTACATGTCATGAAATAAATACCCCATTTTGCAAATGGTGTAAAAACGACGATAGGATGTAGTGCTGCAGAAAGTAATCGAGTTTTACAGTAAAAAAATCTGGCATGCATGACAACTTCTGACAGCAATAATGCAATTTTTAAATATGGTAGGCAAGAAGTAACCAGCACGGAGAATCTTCTGTGCAGTAGCAGAACTAGATAAATGTCCACCACAAGCACCAGAATGGCAATCAATCAGAACTTTCTTGGCTTCCTCATGTGTGAGGCACCTTCGTAAAATCGTATTGATACCGTGACAGTAGAGGGTGTCGCCAATGATCAGATAATCTTTGGCTTGATATCGAAAATGTCACTATTGTGAGCGAAAGGTATCAGGCCAGAAAGTTTAGGTTTGGACATAGATCAATATATCTCCATACCAAGGGTTAGATGACGAGATCAGAAACATAGACTCATCTCGAATTGATGGTTCCGTTGTTGAGTCGATGACGGTAGACGGAAGATCGCAAAGAAGCTTGGCAAAAACTAGAGATTTCTTTGACTTGGATTTGATGACTTCCAAATAAAATTCTTGCAAAATTAAGATCCATTTTGAATATTCCCCCCTAGCATTTGACATGACAAGATGTATGTCATAGGGTTGCAATCCGAAATGAAACTGGTATTTTGAAGCAAGATATAATGGCAAAATATATGTACAGCTTGAACAGTAGCCAAAGCTATCTTCTCAACATAAGAATACTTAACTTTCATATAGACTTTGTGGATCATTCTTTGTGCCATCAAGACCATGTAGGAGATCTACCTCTTATTTTTCATTTAAGGTCATTCTTTTTTAGTTTTAGGCAAATTTTTTAGGGTTTTGGGGTCCCTAGGGAAAATGTACCTTTCCCCAGGATCAACGCAACCCAATGCATTGAAAAATGCACTACAATGCAGTCAAGCAGAAGGGTACCTGGGTTGCAGTGCATTGTCTCAAGACTAGGGCTATGCTGGATGCAATTTAGAAATTTGTTTCATTAGTTTTACCCAAAATCTCTTCAATTTTTTGCATGAAATGGATCCTAACTAAGCCTATGGTGTGATTTTTGACTTTGATCGGATTAGAATGGCTATTACTTGGCCTGAAAGAGAACATGAAGAAAAATATATGGTTTCCCTAAATGAGCCTGGTACTGTTGAGGCCCTCGGAGATTGTGGGTTACTCAAATATTTCAGATTATCCGAGATGAGGCAACGGTTAGAACTATTGTAGTTCTTGGTTCATTCATGGGATCTAGTGGAACAAGATTTTCACATAGGGGACAAACTACTCCCTATATTTATCAATGACATTTACTTTCTTACAGGATTGTAGAGATGTAGTGCCCCCATTTCTCTTTCAGGTTCTACCCATGGGGGTGAATCAGTGAGGGACTACACTTGATAATTCTGTAGACCAGGTACACAACCTAGCAAAGATGGGAAGATAAACATCAGGGATGTTTGCGCTTTTTCCTTGTGAACAATCCTCTTCACTATCGCAAAGTTTGTAGGTAGTGTGACACTTCATTTGGCGAATAGATCATACATACAGTATGCACTTGAGTGTCTTGAGCCAACTATATTCAACTGGTGTGAGGCAATACTTTCTTTGATGAAAGAGCAGCTGACTAAAGTAAAGAGCGACAAGATGAATTTTTTTGGCTATGGCTCGATCTTGATAGCTTTTACTTTGGAGAGGATTTCGTTGATGTAACCTCAGTATGTGTCACCGAGTTTAACTAGTCCCAGAGATCCATGGATACAGAGATGGGTCAAGTTGATGGCTAGACATGTTGGTCAATCATCAATCTCATTTCCTATTGCATTCTTTAGTTGGCTCTGTTGAAAACACATTGTCATCAAGGAGCATCCATATGTAGGGATGGATCTTCGTGGAGATCCATATTTGAGATTACTAGTGGGTTCTCAATGGGGTGCTATAGGTAAATTGTTTGACCATGTGTTTTGATTTTTTAAGTTTTTACATGTTTTTGTGTTTTTTATGTTTCCAAGACTAAACTAAAAAATGTTCTCATGCATACATATGTTGGCACTGTTCAACTAATGGGTCATCAACAGGAGGCAGGTGAACCAGCGCGGAGAAATGTTGGAAGAGTAGTTCTCCAGGATTTGGATCTGACCAAGACACTAGGAGAGTTGTAGGATCATATAGAGGGGTTAACCCTCAGTATACCAGATATTCAGATCGAGGAGTTACTGATGAGACCAGAATGCCATACTATTGGTATACCTAGCCGTTGGATGAGACTATTATGCATGATAGCTCAGGCAATGACATGTTATCATGAGCGTCATTAGATCTACTTAGGATGATTTACTATATGCATTTTGAGTTTTGAGGTCAGATGACTAACATGTCTTGGACACAAATTTTTGTAAAAACTTTAAACATCTATCTATTTTACTTTCATTGTTTTTATATGGTTATGTGTAATCCTATTCAACTATTGATGTGAATTGAAAATTTAATTTTTACATATGTCGTAAATGTCTGTTTAACACATAGTTTGCTAAAGAATCAATCAATGTGTTAAAGTTCCTGGAAATGTGTTGATATTGAATGTAATAAAAATGTATTTCCAAGAGACGAAATCTAACGAATATACAATAAATAGTTGGATTTCAGACAGTATCACCATTCGTAAGTTGTAGTACGACAAGTTGTGAGTCTAGCCTAATGATGATCCGGTGAATGCCAACCGAAATGGCATTAGAGAGGAGTTCGATCAACACACTATACTCAACGATATTTTTGTAGAACGACTGATACAAATCCCTTGAAAAAGCAATAACTCACCACTTGGAGAGAATATAGCCCATGCTGCAGAAGATAGGTTCTGCATACTAAGACTAGCATCATCGGCATAACCAACAAATGGTTCCAAATATTCTGACATCTACAACAAATGCAAAGAAGATTACTAACCACATAAAAAACTCTAAAAGTCACATTGTGACACACACACACAATCAAAGCATATATACAGTGTTTTTTTACTACCCATAATCAACCCATTTCAGGGCTACGACAATGGAATTCCATCATAATCAACCAACTCATAAGTGCCTTTGCCAAAACACGATTGACAATGTAGGGGCCGATCCATAGTGGTTCAAATTTTCTTGCTCCTAATTTATCAACTTCTTGATCATAATGCAATAACAAGTCTCCTTCTGAGAATATGCGAGGATTGACATTATGGTCGTATTTTGCCTTAATTAATTTCTTATGTGCTTCATTGACTAATGTGGCTTCATGACAAGTTTCATCTAGATGGATGAGTTTTAAGAAACATGCTTCCTCATTAGAAGTGTCAGGTGACAAGTCAATTACGAGTTTTAGTGATGAAATTTCACATTGTATTGGCAAGATTTCCTCTAGACCATACACCAATTGAAAAGGTGTGAATCCAGTTGTGTTTCTTACTGAGGTTTAGTAAGCCCACAAAGCTAAGTATAGGATCAAATGCCAGTTTCGTTTGTGAAATCCTATCATTCGTTGAAGCTTTCACTTAAGGATTTTGTTGATGGCTTCAACTTTTCCATTAGCCTGTGGATCATAAAGAGTATAACTATCATGCAAAATTCCTAACTTGGCAGTTAATTCAGCCATCATGTGATTGTGAAAATGCAAACCATGATTTGTAACTATAGCTTGTGGTACACCAAACTGTGCAACCACATGATTGGAGAAAAAAAGTGCAGCTATCTCAACATTGTTGTTTAATGTAGGCATCAAATTGGCCCATTTCATAAAATAGTCAATGGTGACAATAATATACCCATGCCCCCCAACTGAGGGAGGATTACATGTCATAAAATCAATGCCCCATTTTGCAAATGGTCCAACATTGATGACGGGATGCAACAATGTAGGTGGTAATCGAGTTTTACGGTAAAAAATCTAGCATGCATGACAACTTCTGACAACAGTAATGGAATCGTTAAATATGGTAGGCCTGAAGTTAGCACAGAGTATCTTCTTTGTGGTACCATAACTAGATAAATGTCCACCACAAGCACCAAAATGGCAATCATTCAGAACTTTCTCGGCTTCTTCAAGTGTGAGGCACCTTTGTAAAATCATATAGATACTGCGACGGTAAAGGGTTTCACCAATGATCAGATAACCTTTGGCTTGATATCAAATACGTCGCTGTTGCGAGTGAGAGGTATCAGGCCAAAAAGTTTGGGTTTGGAGATAGATCAATATATCTCCATACCAAGGGTTAGATGACGAGATTAGAAACAGAGACTCATCCAAAATTGATGGTTCCGTTGTTGGGTCGATGGCGGTAGAGGGAAGGCCGCAAAGAAGCTCAACAAAAACTAGAAATTGCTTTGACTTGGATTTGATGAATTCCAAATCAAATTCTTGCAAAATGACAATCCATTTTGAATATTCCCCCCCAACAATTGTCGTGACAAGATGTATGTCATAGGGTTGCAATACAAAATCATAGTAGTCTTTCAGAGTAGGATATAATGGCAAAATCTCTGTACATCTTGCACAATAGACAAAGCTAGCTTCTCAATGTAAGAATAATTAACTTCTATATCATTGAGTTTATGACTCAAATAATAGATCGAATGTTTAATCCCATCTTCTTCTTGGAGTAAAACCATAGCAATGGTTGTATTTGAAATAGTGAGATATAAGAAATAGTCATTTTGATAATTAGGGGCATACATAATGACGCTCGGATTAGGGTATCTTTGAGAGCATCAAAGGAAGTTTGTGCAACCTTGTCCCAATGGAAGGGAATTACCTTTTTCAAAAGACGAGTGAATCCTTTAGCCATTTCGACATAGTTGGGAATGAATCTCCTTAGAAAATTAGCCTTCGCTTGGAGTCTCTGTAACTGAAGTATATTGGAAGGTGGAGGCAGATCAAGAATATCCTTAACCTTCAAGGGGTTGAGTCGAATTTTGTAGTGTCGGCACCATAAAATGATGGCTCTCAAATTTTGCGGGTGATCAACCTGTGTCTGTGAATGAGTAGGTAAATAATCTATATAGGGTTGAACAATGTGTTTGATGTCGTGGAAGGCATAATTCATTGCCCTCTGAAAATTTTCCCCAACATTCTTTAAACCAAAATGGAGTTTCCTATATGCGAATGTGCCCCAGGGACAAATAAAGACAATTTTATATTGGTATTCTGGGCAATATTGATATGATTATAGCCAGAAAATCCATCCACAAATGAAAATATTTCACATCCAGCACATTCATCAATTATCTGGTTGATAAAGGGAGTGGGATATTTGTCTTTTGGACAAGCATGATTATCATCCCTATAATCAACACACACTCATATTGTTCCTTGTTTCTTCATGACATGAACAAGATTGGAAACCCAATCGGTAAGAGGAACGGGGTATATGAAACCATCATGAAAAAGTTTTTCAATTTTTTCTTTTATGGTAGCAGGTTTCTTTTGATGAACAGGATGGAGGCGCTGTCATACTGGTTTGACATCAGGATACATTTTAATCTCATGTTCAATTATACTAGAATCAATACATGGAATTTCCTCATATGACCAAGAAAATATATCGTGGAATTCACGAAAAAGAGCACGGCAAGTTTCAAGTTCTGATGGAGAATGAGATTTGCCAACATGGATGTTTTCTAAAATTCTAGGTTTGGTCGAAATATCAATAGAAATGGTTTCTTCGATATTTTATAAGTTTCAATTGGAATCGACTATGTCTATAAATACATAATTCAAAACAAAATCAATGATTTAAGGGTGATTTAATTCATTTGGAATATCTTCTATGTGATTTGGAAGATGGGATTGATGATGACAATCTACCCATGGCTCTTCTTCTATCATCAGTGATTGGATAATTCCTTCATCAGTAGAAAATGCGCATCAAAAAGGATTAGAGGAAGTACCATATTCTAACGAATGATCAACCCATACAATTGGTGATGATGGATTTGGATTTTCCGTACAAGCCAAAAATATTGATTGCTATACAAGCTCAATGGGGCTTAGCGACATGGTTTCATTATGCATATCAACTTTGAAATTATTGGAAATCTTCCATGAGTCAGATGAAGTGGAATATATCATGTCATAGGTCTCAAATTTTGCAAATTCTGCCATCTGTGATGGTGACGATAGCGAAAAGGTACCCATTAGGGAAGAATCTTTGAATAGGCCTACTCCAATGTAATGAAGAGATAGTGGAGGTCCGTGAACTAACAAAATGCTTCCAGTTCCCTGTGAACTAGAGGTGAAGAAGGCGAGTTGATAAATTACTATGATTCCATATTTATGAGGGAAAGCGATCATACAAAAGTATGTCGAAACCACAAGAGCCATAGCGTAAACCCACGGTCTTCCTAGTAAAATATTGTAGTGAAGGGGTCTGTCAATGACCTCAACTTCAATAGTTATAGTTTTTCCCCATAGTTCTATCTACATGTTACTTAAAATTCCACAAGGTGTATAAGTGCGACCGTCAAAAGCTTTTAATGTTGTAGTTGATCATGAAAAAGGAGGTGAGCCAAGTGTTTTTCAACAATTCATTGACATGATACAAGTAGATGCGCCCTTGTTAACAAGGCTCGATGAACGATTTTATTCAAAGATTTTACATTGATCAAGAATGCTAACTGTGCTGGTAATTATGATCCATTGGATCAATTCCACCATTTGCTGACAATAAAGCCTGCTTTTGGGAGGGAAATTTTGAAGCACCTCAAGTGTCGACAAAACAGAAGGTGACTGAGCCAAATCTTCTACTATGTTATAATTTTACGCTACTTGAGCTCAGGAGTTGTAGATTTATGCATGAATCCCTTAGGTGGTTTTATTGTTAACTATGGCGCAATGGGTGGTGGAATGGAGTTAGACGAAGTCGAAGTTGAAGTATTGGGTTGATCTATAGCTTGGTTATTCGACAATGACAATGGATTACCATAATATTTACTTTGTACAATTGCCAAGATATTAGTCTTAGGCCTAGTGGTGGATAGCATAGTACTTTTGAAGTGGAATCAATATTTGTAGCAACCAAATGAGTCTTTGGGTTTGGAAAAGGGTCTGTCAACACAACAGATGTACTACAAGTCTTAAGAAGTTTTGAGACTTCAGAGTGATGAGGACAGTCTCACATAAAGTGGTCATCGTTACAAATGAAACATGGGTAACAAGGTTTCCTAGCTGGAAAAGAGGAATCATATGATTTCTCTTGAGGGGGAGGATTTTGTTTCTTTTTGGTTTTCCCCTTTTTCTTGCTTCTAGGTTGCTTTTCATTTTTACCTTTGTCAGATGACACAACATTTATTTTGGAAGAAAGTGGGTTATCAAGTGTATTAGAAGTTTTATTGGAAATAGAAAGTGTTTGACTAGATGGTATACTTGTTGTTTGAGTGCTAGAAGAACCTATCACATTGTCACCGACATGAGAATCCTTACTGGATGGAGGTGGTGGAATAGTAAAAGTTGGTATAGGTGCATTTGGAATCTTATCATAGAGCGTGCCAGACTGGGTGTAAATCAAGTCTAAGTATTGAGCACCAGAAATTACTCTATCTTTAGTAAGAACTCCTCTAGCCACATCCTCGGTGATAGATGGCAACAAGGATTTGATAAACCACTCAGCTAAAAGCTGACTAGGAACAAAAGTTTTGACCATTCAACGATGGTGATGCCACTCATGAATATGATTAGAAATGTGAGTAGCAGTGGTCTGTTTAAAGTTGGTCAACAGTTCTGTTCTAGTTTCATATCTGATGGGTAACTGGAAGTGGGTTAGAAATGTAGTGGCTAAGGATGTGAAGTTGTCGAATGAAGCTCGTGGTAATTCAGTATACCACTTTGCAGCCAGAATAGTGAGTGTTCACTGCAAAATATGTAGTCTAACTGAATCATCATTTAGGGAGTTGGATGAATACCATAAATGAAAAGTCATAACGTGGTTGGATAGATCTTCTCTAGGGTTTCCATTGAAATTAAGAATATCAGAAGGAATTTTTTGTGGAATCACCGGCCACCAAGGTGCATAAAGAATGGGATCATTGGTAAGCCGATTTAAATATGGTAATTCAAGTGTTGCGACAAAAGGAAATTGTCTATTTAGGTCAGGTTGAGCATAACTAGGGTAAGATGGAATTTCCTGGGCAATAGGTCTTTGCATACCAACATAAGGAATCTATTGCTGGTAACCTTGATAGGGGTAGGTCTGTTGAGCATATCCAGTATAAGGTGGTTGTTGGGAACCAGGATAAATCTGTTGTTGTCCAAACCCAATATAAGCTTGTTAACCAGGACCTGGATAAATGTAATGTTGACCAAACCTAGCATAGGCTTGTTGACCAAGTCCAGGATAAGTTTGGCACTGTTGGAATTGTTGTTGTTGATATTGTGGCTGCCATGGTTGTTGATGTAAAGATTGTTGCCTACCAATGTAAGTTTGACCAGGTTGTGAATAAATTAGATCAGTATAAGTCTGAGTCATCCCAGTTGATGGTAAACTAGCTTGAGGTTGTTGGATTCCAGACACAAACAATTGTTGTAAAATGGCCTGAGAAGACTGAGTCTGTAGACTTGAAACTTGAGGGTTAGAGGTTGGAGGACCAACTTGCAAAGGTTGAGATACAATCAACTAATCTTGCGACTATGGTAAAGTCATAATGACAAGCGTAGTAGGTATGGATGAAACATATTGCAATGGTGGGGATGGATGCACAAGCCTTGGTTGAATGGGCATTGTAGGCTACCATTGAAAAATAATCATTCCATAATAAGTTGGACCCAAATATGACAATATACTGTCATATTATTGCCCCCTAGAAAATGGAGGATAAGCAGATTGGGCATATTGTTCTCCATATGGAGGTAATATAGTGTAAAGTGGATACATTGGATGGTAACCAGATCGACTAGCTTGATATTGACTTGATGGATAAAACTGTTCAGTATCTGTAAGTGAAGAACCAGGTAAAATTCCTGTGGATGACATGGGTGAAGGCCATGGACTAGAAGCAACACCGGAGTGAGCTCCAGATAATATTTGGTAACCTAGTGGGATGGATGGAACACCATACAGATGTGACTCAGGTTTTGTGGTAAATATCGAGGAAGTAGTTGTTAGCTACCTATACCAATAGGTTTCATTTTTCATGATTGGCAGGGGAAGTGCCAATATGATCTACTTTGGTGATACAAAGATCTCATATTCTTGTGGAAGAAATATACTTACATTTGGTTGATGCTGCCCTACTTCTAAATGGGTGATCCAACAGCCTAAGCCTGGGTCATGCCATGTTTCAATTTTTGTTGTAGATTAGAGAAAGAAATCTGTCCAAACAGCTCAATCTTGGCAGGTAAAGTAGATAGGTAGAGAATGAAGGTTCCCAACTGCTTAATCTGAGGGCCTTGGAAGCAATAAGGTAGTTTTAGATAGAAAATCAAAAGAAAAAGCCAAAGGAAAAGAAAAGGCATAGAAGGGTTTGCAAGTCTAAGTGCACCCTCCTTGGAGTAACAAAAAATGCTAGGCAATAGAGTGGGTAGGTAGATGGGGTTGCAGAAAGCATGGTTTATGGCATTTCGCTGGCCTAAGCAAAGGTAAAAACATGGTGCCAGTGCAGATTTCCTATTTCAACAGTCTTACAACAACTTAAAGAAGCATGTCTAACTTCCAGATTACCCCCCATCACATTCATGGCTAACATCCCTATGCCACCTATGTTCATGAAAGAAGTCAAAGTCTTTTGTTGGTTCTTGTTTCTTTAAGAGCCATATTTCTTGTGTAAAAATTCTTTTCATTTTGATCTACTTCCTAAAAACTAAGTTGATTTCATATAATAGCTTAGTATTTTACCCCCCTCATCCACCTTTTTTCACTCATATTAACTACTAATCTATCACTATTTAACTCCTTATACCCCCTATTCCCCCTATTACTATGTAAATTTGGCAAAAAAACCCAAAATATCTATATATCCCCTTCCCCGAGCATTATAGCTCTATGTATCATTTTGAATGTTTTCAAACGCTAAAACAGCGACCCAAAGAGCGCTGGAAAATTAATCTTGGGATTAATCCGGGATTTGCTTGGATTAATAACCTAAACCAGCTTTGTAAATAAACCTTTGTAAAATCCCATTTTAACTCGTAACTCTGCAAAAAACCAGAATACCCACTTTTTATAATGTTCTGCCGGGCACGCATTTTAGAGAATAATCATATTTTATTCGTTCCCGCAGTCCGTATGGTCCTTGCACCTCATCAACCTGTCGACCGTCGGATCTGGGCTTTCCCATCCGACGGCCCACATGCATATCGGACGGGCCCCGATCACCGAACTTTACGGCCCGAGAAACTGTCAGAGGGTGACGTCAGGCCTCTGCCACGCGTCACCCCCATATCCTCTCGGGCCGCCCTCTGACAATACCGTGACCATATCCAGAGCGGTCCGAGAAGATCCACTTACCGCTATATTTTACCGCCCGCCCACGTCACTTCCACTCGGTGCCCTGTCAGCACCCCCACCCGCCAGCGCTCCGACGTGTCCGCCACCTATGCAATCCCCATGGACCACTCACAGGCTGCCATGTCACTCGATGATGTCATGTTGACGTCACCCGACCTTGACCCCACCTGATGATGTCATGCTGACGTCATCCAAAAAACGCGCCAATAACCCAAAAAGTCCATTTTTAGCCAAATTTCGTGTTTTTTCTCACTTTTGCCAAAAAGACTGTTGCTCACCTCTACATGTAAATTACGACCATCTCTCGCCAACCTGTAGAAATCGACCCGAAGACCATTGGCACCTTCAACCCACCTGCATTTGTGACCATTACCGGCAAATTCACCAGGTATTTATCCAAAGCTTCCCCTCCGCACTTGGTTGTGTCCATAATTCTCCAAAACTGAATTAAAAAAAGAGTGAGGAACCTTGTATTTACCAACAAATCCCCGGTGACCAGCGTTCGTTTTCAGTTGTAAGGTCGAAATTCGCTTGTTGAGCCCACATTCAGTCACATTTTCCTAAATTCACAGTCTGTCCGCGCATTCGTGGACTGAAAACCTGAGCTGCACTAATTCACCGAGAAAACAGTGCTACTAGTCCCTGCATTTGCTCAATTAACTCTCTTTTGAGCATTTTACACTATTATCACCACAGTTTACCCCATTTTCCCTTACAATTTGCCTTACTTTTGCAAA
>APFE031745991.1:0-17475 GCA_000404065.3 Pinus taeda | reverse complement strand
CTTAATTGTTATACAACAAATTATGGGTGATCCGAGAGGTCATTCATCGATCCGCTAGTTACAGGTAAGATCCAAAGCCCTAAGCTTCACTTTCATACCATGTATTCCTATTTTTAACCATTTTTAAGATTTTTGAGGGAGGATTTGTCAAAAAAAATTCACCCTTGGTCGACAAGACTTCCGGGTACAGAATTGTGTCGGCCGAGGGTAATTAAAACGGTCTATCGCAAAGTCAGCACAATTATTTTTAAAACAAGCGTGTTGGGGCCATGAATAGGGAAAAAACTAATTTTCCCTCAAAACCACCGTTGGAATTTGAAAATTATGGGTCAAAAATTATTATTGACTTAAATCCATGGTCTTTGCAAGAAAGAATTGTTGAAAATGGTAGGCTGGAAAGAATGTGAGCACAAGGATGCGGACACTGAGGCACTGAATGATCCAAATTGCCTGAACTCTTTAAGGAATTGTGGGCTCCTTAAATTCTTTTTCACACCAAGGATGTCAGCCTAACATTAGTTTCTTTAGTACCTGATTAGTCTCTGGGACATAAATCGGGAAATAATCATCATTGGTGACCAAGAGCTAGAGTTAGAAACTTCAGACATATATCTCATCACAGGACTGTCCCAGAGAGGGGAACTAGTCAACTTATATGAGCCACGACCAATTTGGGCAAGCATATCCATGTTTCTTGCCAAACATTTCCCTGAAGCCCTCAAATCCAAGAGTAGCAAGATTGATATTGCCATCGTTTGAAATCTAACACTGAGAGTGCTACTGTTGACCATCAATAGAGTGGTGGGGTCCCAGGCAATGCATGAGACTAACAAGTCAAAATTCCTATATGCCATTGAATTCACAGCACCGATGATCTTCAATTGGGTGGAAGCCATGAAGATCAACATAAAACGCCAATTGGCCAAAGCTAAGGTAGGGAATCTGAAACAATTTTTCTTCGAATCCGTACTAGTGACCTTTTTCTTGGAACAGTTTCCACTATTCGAGTACCAATTGACTGAAGTAGATCCTCCAGTGCCACGTGACCCACGGATGGCCCTCTAGAGTCATCTGACACCCAAGATCATTGATGGCCAACACGTCATACAAGCCTACCTTATTTTCATGGCTACCACGACAAAAGATTGTCGTGGAGGACTGTCCATATAGTGGCACTAACTTCTGTGGAGGTCCAGACATGTCGCTGCCAGATGGGGAGGATTTTGACGATGAAGGAAAAAAATCAAATTTTTTAATTTTGTGACTTTTTAATTGTTTTTGATATATATGTTTTTATAAAATTTCACTTTGTTAATTCAGATTTTGGACCAGAGCATCCTACTGTGAAATCCCCAACAGCTAGCCACGTCGCCTCCCAATTTGATGTTATCGCTCCTTATCAGGAGGGGAGTGAAAATGAGGAGGAGATTGTGAGGAACATTGAGGGGTTGACTCATGGTATCCCAAAGTATGCTTGGATGCGAGACATTCCTTGCCAGTACCAGAGACACACAGTGGGAGTATCATATCAGATTCACTGATTGTTGTCTCGTGTTGAACGAGCCATGTCATGCTACCACGATCACCACACTAATTAGTTACTAGGTCCAACATTTACATTTTTGAGGCCTACGTGCCACATATGTATGAGGCCTATGAGCTGTCGATGTTATTTTAGACACGCATATTATTTTTTTTGGGTTTTAATGTGTCAAACATTATCACCATATATATATGTATATGCTATATTTTCTTGCTTACTATGGTACAAATGATTTGTTTTATCTTTTCGCATGTTTCACAAATGTCAATCTAACACATAATTAGCTAATGCATATGTCAATGTATTCATGCTTCTAGGAATATGATGATATGTAATGTAATCAAAATGCCTTTCTAGTAGACGAACGCGGAGATACATTCTCATTATTTGAGGGCTTCTGACGAAATATTTCCCGTTGAGTTGAAGGATGACAAGCTTTGAATCTAGGTTGACAACTAACTCTCGAATGTCAAGAGAAATGGATTCTGACAATAGTTCGATGACCACATTGTATTTAGAAAACTTGATAGTTGTGCAACCTAAACAAATATCTTGAAGATCAATCAAATCACCATGAGGGTCATAAATAGCCCACACTACGGAGGATAGGTTCTCGGTACTACGACAAGCACCATCAACAAAACTGATGTGGAGAGTCACAAACATCTTCAAAGCAAGGAAAACATAGTAAACAGGAAAGTTGTTTGAAAACACACACACCAAACCACACTACACAAAAATGAATGGCACACTAATGTACACAAGTAACCATGCAATATGACCTAAGTATAGTACTTCTTGAGAGAGTCCATGCTGGGACTTTGGTAATTGATCAACATAGATGAACACCGGAGTTTTACCGTTGTCATAACAAGTAAGCGTTGACTTGGCAAACTTACAGAGTAGAACTCATATAAGGCATTTCCCCCATGACCCCTAGGCGAGGGAGGGTTACAAATCGGATGACAACCCCATTCCAATAATGGGAAATGGGGAAGGACTCGAGGAGGGAGAACAATCCTAAATCCATGAAGGGATAAAGGTTCCCTGTATTGAAAGAGCTTAAAATGGCAGGCAAAATTGACATGTCAATAGATATATGAGAAGATAACTCTTCGAGACTGGTGGACATGACCACCAGGTGAGGCAGGAACGAGGAATGACGATGAGTATCGGTCAAGGTGGTTCCTCAAGAGAAATTACTTCCATGATACCTTCATTAGTAAATGTCTCATCTAAGGGAGCAAGAGATTCCAAAGTGCTAAGCCATGGGGATTGAGAATACATATCAAGAGAGGCCTTCAAAACAGAAGAATCAGAGGATATAGAACATGAGGCCAAAACAATTTCCACATAATTAATTTCGTCAGTACTAAGTGGCATAACCTTGCCCCACGTATCAACACAAGCTGGTGAAGGTATGACACAAGGGTCAGATTTGATTGAGACCATGTTGACAGAGGCAACATGAGGAGGTGTGAGCGAAAAAATTTCCATTAAGGAAGAATATTTAAAAAGACCTACCGCCACACTCTCATAGGGAGAACCATTGTGCTTGACATACAGAACATTGCCATCTGAGGAGCAAGAGGAAAAGAAGGACAGATGGTCAACAGTGACAATATTCCTTTGGTGGGGAAAGGAAATCACGCAGAATAGGGAGGAGGCTACAACATACATAGCATGGGTCTAGCTCCGGAAAAGTAGAATATTATAATTGATATTGGCATCAACAATAACTACCTCCTCTTGTATTGTCTTTACCTCTAAAGTAATGGAAAGGTTAGGTAAGACATCAAAGGGTCACGAATCGCGTTGATCGAAAGCTTCCAAATTGTTCAGGGATTCATTCAAAGCTGGAGAACCAATGGCCTTCCAGAATGAAATTGACATGATGCGGGTGGAAGTACCTTCATCAATGACAGTCCTGTCGATGGTCTTCTCATTGACGATTACCTAAATAAGAAAGGAAATCTGATGAGGTAGGCATGGAACATGGTTCTCTAGATCAAAACATATTAAATTGGAATTGGTGGGACAATACCCTCGATAGTTGAAAACAAATATTTCTGCTGTGATGTGAAGCTTTGGAGCACCTCGAGAGCTGACATACTTGACGGCACCTGAGCCAAGTCCTCAACAAGATTATAGTGCTGAGCGGCTCGAGCATTGGGATTATATGAGGATTTCCTTAGCACACCTTGACAGGGTAGCCAAATAGCGGAATCAGGGCTAGGGAAACCGATATGAAGAGGGCCAGAATTCATAACAGAAGAAGAAAGGGTGGCTTCTTTCTCTTTCCTGGCTATCAGAGCAGGAGTTCAGTTATCTTTTGATCTAGTAGCCACATTAATAGGCATGCTCATCATGAACACTTGAGGTCCTAAGGAAGCAAAGGATTGAGGTTGGTCTACCATTTGGGTCTACTGAGACTAAAATGGCTCTTTTAGGATAGCTTGGGTCCCTTTGAGCAAAATAATAAGTTCAAATCGTTGAGGAAAATCCTTGGTGTAGTGATCCTCCTCACAAGTGAGGAAGTGATACTTAGGTTTCCATTCTGAAGACTCACCAACAAACAATTTAGGAGGACCCCGTTTTGGGGCACTGGCTTTACCCTTGCCTTTTCCTTTCTTCTTACCTTTCGAGGATTTTTCTGTTGTAGTAATTTACACAACGTGGACCTCTAAAGTTTTACCAGGGCTAGGTGGATTTTGAGAAGAACTATTGGAAACAATGTTTGAGACCGAATTCTATTTGGAAGAATATTTAACAAGGTTTTGGGACACTAAACCAATGACTCCATCAACAGGGGGTGTAGCCTGTGACTTCGATGTCGTGGGATCGAATTATGGCCGCGAAGCATCCGGTAATAACTCATACAAAGTGGTAGAATGAGAGTAAACTCGATCTAAGTACTGGGCATGAGAAATGGCTTGTGCTTCGGTAACACACCCACCCATAGCTATATTACAAGCAATCGGGGCCACTAATGACTTAGTGAACCATTTAGTGAGCAAATAATCAAAAATCTTGAATTTGATTAGGCAATGTCTACATCTCCATTCATGGATGTGATCAAAGATGTGTGTTGCAGTATCTTGCTTAAGCGATGTAAGCAAATAGGTGTCAGTTTCATAGTGAACCAGTAGTTGGAAATGCGTGAGGAAACCCATGGCTAAATAGTTAAATTCATGGTAAGTAATTCAAGGAAGCTTGATGTACCATTTGGTTGTAGCACTTGTGGGGGTTCATTGGAAAAGAAAAAGATGAATGGAATCGTCAACATAAGAATTCGAAGATCACCAGAGGTGATATGTCATCACATGGGCTTGAGGATCTTCTTTTTCTTTCCCATCAAATTTTGGACAATTTCTCAGGATCTTGGGTGGAATTGGAGGCCAGTATGGTGAATGAAGAATTGGATCATCTATAAGGCAAGACACATATGGAAACTCTAGTGTGGCCAAGAAATAAAATTGAGTATTAAAAGGCATTGGAGGTCAGTAAGCAGGTCCAACCAGAGGAGCCCATCCCTGCTGGTAAGAATTTTGGCCCCATAGTGGGGGATTTTGGCCATATGGCATTTGATTCTGCCCCCATTGTGGGTTACCTTGACCATAGGGAGGATTTTGACCTTGAATGCCTTGGATTTGTCTACTCATAGGTTATTTATAAGCAACATACGGGTTAAGAGGTTATTGAGACATACGGGTTAAGAGGTTATTGAGACCTTGGGCATATGGGTATTGTACCTGTTGTCCCTGAACATACAGGTGGTGAACCTGATTCCCCTGAACAAGAGGATTTTGAACCTGGTCCCCTTGGGCATAAGGATTATACACTTGTTGCCCTTGGACATAGGGATTTTGTAGCTACTGCCCTTTACCAAAAGGATTCTATACATATTAACCTAGGACATTAGGGTTTTGTACCTGTTGATATGTATATAAGGGTTTCTGCTGCCCGGGTTAGTTTTGTTTTTGCAATGGTTGGCCTTGCGATTGCAAAACTTTTCCCTAGGGCTACAGAGGTTGTCCTTTCAAGGACATGGATTGAGAGGTTAATGGAGTGTAGTGGCCAATCTAGGGTGCTATATTGGACTAGATTTATTATCAACTAGGGTAAGTAAACTTTGAGGCACGTGTCTAAAGTCTATAGACATAAAGGATTCCTAACTAAGTGTTTATTATGATAAGCTACAGTACTCCTTTACAGAAGGTTAAGATATGTTTCCTCTCACCTTAACACTCAGATCACGTAATTTATCTAACTATCCTAAAGGTACAACGTATTGCTAGACTAAGATTTTAATCCTCTTACAAGGATGCTATGCACAAAAGCTCTGTCTAGTTAACATTTAAGCATTCATGAAAAATCAAAAGCACACTAAATTTTAAATGGATGAAAACATAGTCTATGGAGATGCTTTAAAATATAACGATGGATCAAATATCTTACAAGATATGGTTCAATGATCTAACGATAAAATCTTCAAGCTATCACAATAAATACCATTTGTGAGAATTTCTAATCAAATCGACAAAATCATAACCATGGAAATAACACTAAACACTATGCACACTATTAAAATTCAAAAACTGCTAAGGAAATGAAATTAACAGTATACCAATCCACGCAAGGCCCATCCATGCTTCAATGGCACACTGAAGTAAACTCAAGAAACGAGAGTATTAACGCATAAACGTTATTAGATTAACATGGTCACTGTAATTAAGTTCTAAAGATTGCAATCACATACAAGAGTTCTGTTCTCAAACAATACACAAAGATAATAATCGTAACTGTTTTTGAAAAAAAAATAATACACAGTCTTTATCTGCTTGTCCCTATCTGAATCGAATGTACATTCATTAAGCATATTTTCTGCTTTTACAATGGAGTGATTTTTGGCCATTTCTAATCTAAACCGATTTCCAAAAACAAAACGAAACTAGTTTGGGAAACCATGGCTTTTTACTGCCTTTGTAACCAAAAGGCTGGGGTTTGACCAGCGTTGACCGCATAACCAATAGCTTTTGATTTGCTGTCGAATCAATTTTTCACCATGCATGTACATTCCAGGTCTCGTTCCTATCCATTGATTTGGCTTGCCTATCATGCCACGTGTCAAATGATAAACCATTTACACGATGTTATGACTTCCTGTAATCTTTTTGCTGAAAATTCCTAATTTCTAACATAAAAATTCATAAATTAACTTTAATGTAAACTAACAACTATAATGCTACTAATTAATCAATTTCGATGGATATAAGGGGTCTATGGAGGAAAAATATAGACAAATGATGGTGTTTCTAGAAGAAAAAGATGGTAATGGAATGGTACCAACATCTCCCCCAAGCTCAATGACTTACCATGTCCTCATGCTAATCCTGATGCGCTGCCTCTATAGTCTGTTCCTGCCTATACCTCTGCTGCTTTTAACAATGCATCTATGTTCTTCTTAGCTTGGGCATCTTTTTGAATGTGGAGCTCATGTTTCAAACTCTTGTATTTCTCCTTGACAGCTTTCTTTTGAGTATACCATTTGGTTGCCCACTTGCAAATGTCAGTTTGTTCAGCCTTGAGCTCTTTGATTTGCTCCTTAAGCTTCTCGTTCTTCTGCTGGGTTTTCTTACTCTGAGTTTTCAACATCTCGTTCTCCCTCTTGATGACTTTCTCCAGCATGTTAGCCTCCATCCGTTCTTCTTTTAACTTTTGAATTTGTTTTTCCATCCTCCTTTGTTTCTTGATTGCAGGTGGTGACTCTTTTCCTTGCCTATTGTTGCTCTCAACCTCCATTTCGGCTTTTGGTCTAGGCTGTGAGTGAGCACTGCTCTCGATGTCCATCGATGAATGTGCATTTGATTCTGGTTGATCTTCTTGTGGCTGGGTCTTTTGTGCTCTCCTGGATCTTCTTGTATATGTAGTGAAAATTTTATCTTGCTCCATTTTCTGGGCAACCTCTTGCCTCATCTTTCTCGTCCTCACACTACTACTAGGTGGAGGGACATTGCTTGATTTGTGCACAGGGATCTCTTCATCAATGTCAAGCATAAATCCCGAGTGCTCTTGCTGTTCTTTCTCATCCTCTCCATCTTTGATTTGATTGGCAACCAGAAATTCCTTCCATGTCTTTCCCTTTTTCTGCACTTAAAATTCAATGAGAATTTTAATTAACCCGAAATGATACAAGCTTTTGTCCTCATTACCCTTTTGCTTTTGGATAGTTTTTGACATCTTGGTCAAGCCCTACAAGAGGAAATATGGTAAACTAATGGTGCACTTCCCTTTTAAATGTAACAAGAGTTTGACGAGGTATAAATGGATTATGTTGTAACAACCCTCAAATGTAACAAATTTTTGAATGATATACACCATTTCATCCCATGGATGCATCAGCCAGCTCCTAGGGACACCCTTCTTCCAGTTAACAGATGAAACCCTCGACCTGGACATGAATTGGGTCCATGATTTTTCCTTGAATTGTTTTGGTTTGAAGTATTTTTCTCCTTCTGGGCTGATCCCCAAGGATTGTGCTATGGTGTCTTCTGAGATCCTAAATGAGAAATTTCCTATCAATGCTTTCTCCCCATTAAATGTAAAGGAAAACTATTTAGTTACTTCCTCATTTCTCCCATTAAACTTCTCCATGAAGGGTAGCCATTGTTTTTATCCTAAAATTACAATACGGTCATCATGGTACTCATAACTATCAAATGTGTTTGGCTCTACTCTATTATTCATTTTGACAGAGAAACTCCTGCTCTAACCCTCTTCATTTATGCTTAATAATTTAACAAGGATCTTTTGGTTTGTTACCTTTGTTTTTCGCTCCACACAACCGACCTGGTAGCGCCCTCTGTTCTTTGAGATCGGCTTCTTCAATGGCGTAGGCAGCGACCGGATGACTATCCTTGAATTATGGCAGAGTTGGAAACTTTTGAGCCCAATTATTGTGCTTTCCTTTCGTAGCACTTGTTTTTCTCAGCCTTTGTTTTTGAAATCACAACACTTGAATTGCTAGTATGGAACGCCCTTTTTACAACTAAGAATGAAATGGAATTTTAACAACCGACTTGACCCAATTTACTGTAATAATAACAGAGTGTATTCATATTTCAATGGCAAAGGAGTAACTGTACTGGGTTGTATGAGTACCATCATGAGAACGCGATAAGCATGTATGGAGTACTGGAGTATAATAACGGATAGTTGTTTGCATGAGTCGACTTGGTCAAACGATCATGTTATAACTTGGACGATTCAAAAACAATGAATGAAATCGTGTAACATTTGGCTTTCCGATAGTTCACCACCTGTCCCTTGCTCATTAGTACTTGGCCAAATAGGGAGATGTTGGACCGATAGTAAGGTTTGATGGCCGATGAGGAATTAATAACAAGGCCGGGAGGGTGGTATAATAGAGGATTTAAAAATCGTAGGAGGAGTATGGGGATAGGATAGAGTGTTGGGAAATGATAGGAATTAGGAATATGACAAGGGCGATGGATATATAGGTGTTTTCAAAATTGATCATAAGTAGTCATAGTCATAAAATTTAACACTAAAATAATCTAAGAATTTAAATGTTAAAAATAAAAATTACAACAATACATTACACTTTTATTGGTTGATCAAGGGTTGAGTTGGCATGCATAGGTAGGACTGGTCCTTCTTATTCGAATATGACTAATCTTTGATGTACATAACAGGTCCCTCTGAGATGAATTTGGATACAACAGGTCCCTCTGAGATCTAGAGAATGTTTGTGTAGCTTCTTTGAAATCTGGAAAAGAACTATGTGTGTGCAGCTTCCTTGATCTTTGGTGTTTGATGGAGCCTCGGTGATAAGCAACCTTTGAATCTTTGTTGAAACTTTGTTGAAGCTTTATTGAAGTAGCTTGAGATAGAAGTCTATAACAGGTCCCTTTGATGTTTGTTGAACAGGTCCCTCTAATGTTGGTGCTGGTAACATGGTCTTCTGAACAAGTCCCACTGCATAGTGCCTACACAAGTCCCTCTAATTAGAACAAAGACAAAGACAACTACTTTATTGAAATACTGAAGTGCTGAAACAAACTCTTTGAGAATTTACAATGAGGAGATAAACTCTTTGAGAATTTACAATGAGGAGATGAGATAAGAAAAACAAAAATGTTGTTGCTTCTCCCCCACTAAACTTTGACTTGTCCTCAAGTCATTATTGAATCAATGAATCAACAGGAAACAAAAAGAACAAGGAATTCTTACTGGCCAAAGAATTGTTTTTCAAGTAAGAATTCTGGGTTAGAGTGTGCCAGAGTCTGGTTTTCACATCTAAACCATTATTATTATTTTTTTTTAACTTTCTTCTTATTTTTTTGTTTGTTTGTTTGTTTGTTTGTTTGCTTGTTTTTTTTTTAATTTCTAAATTGAAATGAAATGAGCTAAGGTAGAGATACTACAACTGAAGGCTATAATATATCAACCTCCCTTTGCTAAGATATAGTTTGAAGAAAATCCTCCTTGGTGATGGGCTTATGATAGAGTTTCAATCTATGGCCATTGACAAGAAAGGGGTGACCTTCTCCATTAGTGGTAATAAGCTTGACTGACCTATTCTCATAAACTTGAACTATTTCATATGGGCCCATCCAATGTGTGGTAAATTTGGCTTTATGATCTGTGAATTTAGAGTCAAAGAGTAAATCCCAGTCTCCTTCTTTGAACTATTTCTTTTTGATATGTGCATGATGCCACTGCTTCCTTTGTTTTTGCATTAGGAGTGTTGTCTCCTCTGCTTGCTGCCTCATTTCATCCAGATGGTTCAACTGATGAATTATTTATTGTTGTGCTTCATTAAGATCAATTCCCAAATCTGCAGCCATCTTAAAAGTATGTATTTGAAACTCGATAGGAAGCATTACCTCTTTGCCATACACCAATTGATATGGTGTAAATCATGTATTATTCTTCCACGTGATTTTATAAGCCCAGAGTGCATCTTTGAGCTTCTCTTCCCAATTCTTTCTGTTCATTGCTACGGTCTTAGTGATAAGTCCTTCCAATGTTTTATTTGTGGATTCCACCTGGCCATTGGCCTATGGATGGTAAGGTGTACTTCTTCTGTGCTCGATTTGATATTTTTCTGTGATGCCCTTAACTAACTTTGAAGTAAACTGAGTACCTTGATCTGTTACTATCTCCCTTGGTACTCCATACCTTACAAAACTTTCTTCAAAAAGGAAGTTTACCACTGTTTGTTCAGTTGCCCGGACTAGTGCTTTGGCTTTAGCCCATTTTGTCATGTAATCAGTACATACTAGGATGTACTTCTTACCATTGGAAGTTGGATTAATGGGTCCTATGAAATCTAGAGCCCATTATTCAAATGGCTCTAGGTGTATTTGAGGCTGAAGAGGCATTTCATTTGTAGCTATTGGCCTACCCATTCTTTGACAACTATCACAACTCTTCACGTACTTCTTGGAATCATTAAAAATCGATGGCTAGTAGTATCCAAGACTAAGAATCTTGAATGATGTTTGTTTAGTTGCAAAATGCCCACCACATGGTTCATCATGGAAAGATTTTAAAATATCAATTATTTCATCATTTCTTACACATCGTCTAATAATCATATCATAACCAGTGTAAAATAAATCGCCATTAACCCATGAGTATCAAGCACTTTGTTTGATTAGCCTCTTCTTTTCCTTTGGAGTAAAATGTGGAGGTGTTCTTCCTGTGGACAAATAATTGGCCAAGTCAACACACCAAGGATTCACTATTGAAATTGCAAACAAATGTTCATCTGGAAAAGAATCTTCAACCGGAACAACCTCACCTTGATTTTTCAGTCTAGAAAGAAAATCTGCCACCTGATTCTCCTTACCTGGTCTATCTAACACTGTGATGTTAAATTCCTGTAACCATAACAACCATCTGGTAACTTTGCCACTAGTTACTAGTTTATTCATCAAATTCTTAATGACAGAATGGTCAGTATGTAAAAAAACCTCATAACGAGTTATATAATGTCAGAATTTATTCACATCATGTATTTTTGCAAGCATTTCTTTTTCTGTGACTGTGTAGTTTGATTCTGTAGGTGTTAGATTTTTACTAATGAAATAGATGGCATAATGACAAGAATCCTCTTTTTGGCCTAATGAGGCACCTACTACAGTATTAGATGCATCTGTAAAGATGTGAAATGGTAGGTTCTAGTTAGGTCCTTTTAAGACTGGTGTGTTTGATAACTTTTCTTTGAGTGTGTCAAATGCTTGCTGACAATTATCATTCTAGTTAAAAGGTACATATTTGGCTAGAAGCTTAAACAAAGATAAAGCTATTCTACTAAAATGTTCAATAAACCTTCTGTAATAGCTTGCATACCCAAGAAAAATTCTTACCTCTTTTTGAGTCTTCAGAATTGGCAAATCGACAATGATCTAGATTTTTGATGGATCAACTTTAATGCCTTGAGAAGAAATATAGTGTCCTAATACTATCCCTTCATTTAACATCATAAAACACTTTTCGTTGCTCAGGGACATATTACCTTCATTACATCTCTTCAAAACTTTTTCAAGATTCGTTAATGCATGCCGAAATGAATCACCATACACTGAAAAATCATCCATATAAACTTCAACACAATCATGAACTAAATCAGCAAAAATAGCTAATACAGCTCTCTGAAATGTAGCTGGAGCATTGCAAAGTCGAAACGGAAAAACATTATAAGCATAGGTGCCCCAAGGACAAGTAAAAGTGGTTTTGTCCCGTTCCTCTAAGGCTATCCTGATCTGGTTGTAGCCACTGAAACCGTCAAGAAAAGAGAATGATGATTTCCTAGCTAATGTGTCTAGCACTTGGTCAATAAATGGTAGTGGGAAATAATATTTGAGGTTTGCTTTGTTCAATTGCCTGTAGTCAACACAAATCCTCCACTTACCATTTTTCTTGGGCACTACTACCAATGGCGATACCCACTGACTCTCAGAGATAGGATAGATAAAATTGACTTTCAACAGTTTTTGTAATTCCTCTCTAACAATATCCTGAAGCATGGGGTTCATTTGTCTCTATGGTTGCCTCACTGGTTTGGTATTACTATCGGTATAAATATGGTGAGTGCATGTTTTAGGGTGAATTCTGTACATATCGGTGTAGTCCCAAGCAAATGCTTTCTGGTATTTTCTCAATAATTGAATCAATTTCTCTTCTTGAGATGAGTCTAGGTGAGTGCCAATATTCAAAATTTTTCCTGGACTAATCTCTATGGTCTTCCTCTGTGTGTTGGTGATAGATTGGATAGGAAAAATGTTGTGAAATGTTGTTTGCAAAGAATGATTGGTGCATGTTTCTTGAAAATTTTGTGCCAAAAGTTCATCTGCAGCATGGTATTGGTCATTCCTCAATTCTTCGGAAACATCAGGTTGAGAGAGGAGAAATTCTACCAAATCATCATTATTATGTTCTTGAAAATCATAGATTTGGTTGATGCTGAAAACATATTGAACTTCTACCTTATCATTGTATTTATCATCAAGCCATAAATTGTGTACTACTGTTGGTGATTGTGCTGATGGGTAAAGAGTGAGTTGTTTTCTTTCAGTACCTCGTGAAATGATCATATTACCTGATCTACATCCTATGA
The DNA here is from genome assembly GCA_000404065.3 of Pinus taeda. Lineage (NCBI taxonomy): Eukaryota > Viridiplantae > Streptophyta > Pinopsida > Pinales > Pinaceae > Pinus > Pinus taeda. The sequence continues at coordinate 4,285 of APFE031745991.1, read as the reverse complement.
ATGCATCAGCAGTTGCTAACCATGGTCTACCAAGAATGATAGGGTGTCCTCCTAAATTGCATTTTGGCTGGAGAACTAAAAAGTCCACTCGATACTCCCAAGAGTCTAGTGAAACAATTATGTCCTCCAAAATCCCTTCAGGAATCACTTTAGACCTATCAGCGAGTTCTAGAACAATTGTTGTGTGCTGCAAGTTTGTGAGCTGTAGTGTTTTCATAGTTTCAAGAGTCATCACATTTATTACGGCCCCGAGATCAATTAAGGTGTTTTCAATATGTATGTTGTTAATGATTGTAGTGACTCTGGGAATACGAGGATCAACATACTTTTCCATTGAAGTGGTGTTTGTCATAAGGCCAGCTAAATGTCTGATAACATGAATGGTTTGTGGATAAACTGTTTTCCTAGTAGGCTTCTTAAGGCACAGTTCTTTGATGGCTTTAGTATATATGGGAATGTCTTTTATGGCTTGTAGTAGCGGAATTCTTATATAGACATTCTTTAGCTCATCTAAGACATCAAACTGTGGTATAGACATTGGAAGTTTTGTTTGGACCAATCGGTCTGGAAAAGGTGTTGGATGCAACGATTGCATTTGTTTGTGTTTGATGTCATCATTTGGTTTCCTTTGAATGGGATTTTCATTTTTATTTTCTTTGTTTTTTCCTTGTTTTTCAACTGCTGGAGATTCTTTGTGAAGTACCTTACTAGACCTCAAATTGATATTTTGCAAGGGTAATGTGGGATATGAGGGTCCCTCATCTACATTGTAAGTCTGTCTCTCTGCTCTGTTATTTGGATTTGGTACAGGTTGAGCAGGGATTTGAGTAGGTCTAGGAGGTTGTGGGTTAGATGGAAGTTTTAATTGTGGTGGATTTATTGGTGGAGGAGCAGGCAATGCTTGTTCAGTGGGTTTGGGTTGATGTGGGTAAACAACTTGCTACTGAGGATATTGCTGATATGATTGAGGATATGGCGAATATGGCTGATGGTATTGTTGATATGGTTGTGAATATGGTTGGTATGGTTGAGGTTATGGTTGATATTGTTGGGAGTATTGCTGAGATGGTCTCCATTATTGTTGTGGGTAAATTTGGTGCAGCCATGGCATGGGTACATTCCATGAATTCTGAGCATACATTTGATCATGTGTAGGAAATTGTAAATTTTGGTTTGGGAACAATGAAGTAAACTCTGTCTAGTTAACACTTACAAGGATGCTATGACTGAGATTTTAATCCTCTTACAAGGATGCTATGCACAAAAACTCTATCTAGTTAACACTTAAGAATTCATGAAAAATCAAAAGCACACTGTATTTTAAATGCATGAAAATAGAGTCTATGGAGATGCTTTAAAATATAACGATGGGTCAAATCTCTAACAAGATATGGTTCAATGATCTAATGATAAAATCTTCAAGCTATCACCATAAATACCATTTGCGAGAATTTCTAATCAAATCGACAAAATCATAGCCATGGAAATAACACTAAACACTATTCACACTATTCAAATTCAAAAACTGCTAAGGAAATGAAATTAATAGTATACCAATCCACGCAAGGCCCATCCACGCTTCAATGGAACAATGAAGTAAACTCAAGCAACAAGAGTATTAATGCATAAACGCTATTAGATTAACATGGTCACTGTAATTAAGTTCTGAAGGTTGCAATCACATACAAGAGTTCTGTTCTCAAACAATACACAGAGATAATAATCGTAACTGCTTTTGAAAGCAAAATAATACACAGTCTTTATCTGCTTGTCCTTATCTGAATCGAATGTACATTCATTAAGAAAATGTTTCTGCTTTTACAATGGATTGATTTTTGGCCATCTCTAATCTAAAAAAATTTCCAAAAACAAAACAAAACCAGTTTGGGAAACCATGGCATTTTACTGCCTTTGTAACCAAAAGGCTGGGGTTTGACCAGCGTTGACTGCATAACCATGAGCTTTTGATTTGCTGTAGAATCGATTTTTCACCATGCATGTACATTCCAGGTCTCGTTCCCATCCATTGCTTTGGCTTTCCTGTCATGCCACGTGTCAGATGATAAACCATTTACAGGATGTTATAACTTCTTGTAATCTTTTTGTTGAAAATTATTAATTTCTAACATAAAAAATCATAAATTAACTTTAATGTAAACTAACAACTATAATGCTATTAATTAATCAATTTCGATTGATATAAGGGGTCTATGGAGGAAACATATAGACAAATGATGGTGTTTCTAGAAGAAAAAGATGGTAATGAAATGGTACCAACATGGAGCATACTACATCTGTTTCTCCACAGTTTTTTGCAATGGTTGTGAGGATTGCCCCTCAGTTGTTGCAGTTGACCTTGCTACAAGGTCATTTTCCCTTGCTATTGCGTGGATAGCTCTGGCTGCAACAAAGGTTGCCCTTGTTGTAACAAAGGTTTCCTTTATTGTTGTAGAGGTTGTCCTTACTGTTGCAAGGGTACTTGAATAGTTCCTCGAAAATTTTTGAACTAAATCGGGCCATAGCCACCGTGGAAAGTGGATGAGCCAAGCTAAACGTACTGCCAAGGTTGAAGGGTGTAAGGTGGATTAACTATTCCTTGGGAACCATATGGAAGGTAAAGAGTTTGGTATTGGACTTCAGCATCATAAAGCTGCTGATACTAGACATTGCTTGACCCAAAAAGACCAATGATATTTTGAACTTGCTGGTACTGGACATTTCTTGACCCAGCAGGACCAAAGGGGTTTCGAATAATCCAAAAGAAGGTTGGTTCACACCAAGCATGTGAACCTATCAGCCACTCACATTGGTGGCACCTTACAGTATAGAAACATTCACATTCTCCCCCCAGGTGGTGGCACATCTTGGCCATTGATCGGAGGTATTGAGGACATGATAGAGACCACCGATTGAGCTAGATGGTAACTGGGACATATGATAAAAGAGGGTTCAAAATGGAGGATTGCACTGGGATTCAGGTAACAACATGTTGGGAGGTCGAGTTCCCAATGAATGGACCTATAGTAGACATGGCCCTAGATGCCCAAAAATGGTTATGGTAAAGTGACGATGCACTAGGTGTACCAGAAACCAATTTTGCCAAGGATACATAATTAAGTAGCAATTCCTAATACATATTGATGGGAATGCTCCCTATATAGGGGAAACCTTCAGGATGAAATGGATATTCTTCCTCCTCGACAGTTTGTGGAGTAGAAAATTCTTACTCATCTGGAGAGGTGACTGGAGCATCACTTGGGGGTTCCATATCTTAGAGAAAACGATGGTGAACAACCAAAGAAGTACGAGGGGATAATTCCAAAGGAATACCTAGCTAGTTTTATAGATTTTACTGACGCTAAGTTGATATCACAACAGGGTCAAACAAAGGATTCGAAGCATAGATCACCAGTCCCATTTGACTGTCAGTGGTTAGCGAACTCTTAGGAGTTTGAATGGGATTGTCTAGAGACTCTGGGCCAAAATCAGCAGGTGACCCAGTATCTGAAGTAGGTGGAGGACGTGATGAGAAAGGTTGAATGCTCAGAAAAATTCCGAGTTCAACACCTTGGTCCTCGAATGAATCTGGTAATTTAGGAAATGGCTCCTCAAATAATATTTCAAACGAAGGAGAGGAAGAGGAACTAGGTGAACAAGATGGTTCAACCGTGATGACCTTATCTTAGCTAACAAGAAAAGAGAGAGATAAACTTCAAGGCTTTAAAATTTTGTTTAATGGAAACTCACGATTTGGTCCAAAAAGACTAACAGGATGTTATAATATTGTGGGCAATCAATTTATTAAGACGCATAAATACACTGGTGCTCTTTCATGTTTTAAGATTCGAGAAAGAAACAAAGATGACTCTATGACTTTCGATTGGAAACGAGCTTGAAAGGATAATCACTCGAATGATATTTTGATTTTAATGAGTCAAAACGATCAAATGACTTCTCTGGATGGTCTAGGTAAAAAGGATTACCAGGCAACAGTGAACTGTAGAATACCTCCCGACAAACCGAGAAGTACGGGCAGGAAATCTCCCAGAATGTTGTGTTCAATGTATCACGTTTGCAAGGCAGCTGACTCAACTTCCTATGGATAAAGAATTTCATCCTAGAGGGGTCCCCCATTATATACTCAATGGTAGGGGGTGCACAAATCTGTACTAGCGTTGTCTAATGCCGAAGCTAGTGACAACTGCTAGGTTTAAAGACGTCAAAACATGTCTCTAGCCTAGACCTTCTAGATGTGATCATGAGATTTCAAATGTGCCTTAGTTTA
>APFE031745990.1:0-24721 GCA_000404065.3 Pinus taeda | reverse complement strand
CTGTCCCACCATAAGGACGCATGTCCTTTCAACTTGGTGGCGGCAAACCTTACTTGTTTGTCTTCGCTGGTCTCCTCAAACTCAAAGAATTTATTCACTTCACTTAACCAATCTAACAACACATCTGCCGATAAGCTTCCGTCATAGGTAGGCAACTCATGCTTCGGTTTATGACTGGACAGCAAAATTGACTTTAACAATCTCAGTTCCGGTGTTATTCCCTCAAACTCATCCTGTTCTGGTTCAACTGCCTCTTCATCACTGTTATCTGCTGGGTTTCTTCTTCCCCCAGCCTCTATCACTGCCAATCTCTCACGCAAAACTCTTATCTCTTCTCATAATCCATCATCTACTGGCCTGTGGACCAGTCGTCCTCTGCCTCTTCCTCTTCCTCTTGCTCTTCCTCTTGCCTCACCTTCGCCTTCTACCTGTTCCATTGATTCTAACTCAAAAAACTCTAGCTCTGATACCACTTATGATGGCCTCCCGCCACGGTTATGGAACGTGATCGATAAGACTTATGTCCTGGCGATTTAATGCTATATTAAATGTCACTGTACGCGTCTTGGTCTTTGGGTTTAGGGTTTTGAAACCTGCTGAACCGGCTTCCACCTGCACTAACCGATTACCTCTACTCAAAAGGGCCCGTTGACAACCTTTTGGCAATCATTTTTCATTTCCGCTTTGCGGGGTCACTCTGTCGAGGTCTGAGCTACTCTGTGGGAAACCTCTGTTCCTCTGTGGACTGTTCTGATGCCGCCTCTGTGGTTATCTCCACCTCCAAAGGGTTTCGATGGTGAGTTTCTATGGCCTGCGAGGGCTCATTCACTCTGCTCGGTGATAACTTGTCAACTGTAAGTTTGGGTATGCGTTTGTTTTAACTCGGCGCTGGTATTTGTCTGTTAACTGTGTAATTTGTTTTTATGGCAGGGCCGTCCTCCCAAAGCTGCATTTCACCATTAACATTCAGGTAACGATGATGGTTCCTTGCTATAATGTTCTCGCCTTTATTCCTCCAGTTCTGACCGTCTCAGCCACTGTCTTCAGGTTTCTGTTACTGGTTAGTTTGGCATTTTCTTCGTCGCCCGGGTTCCTGGTAAGGCCTTAATACTCTGTCTCCTTTCCTTTGGTTTTTTAACACATACGCATAGATTGCACAGGTTCCTAATCTCTGTGGGTTTGTTTGCAGGTGAGCTCTGGTCGTGTAGCCATGCTCGTTGTGTTGTTGTCCGCGTTCTCTCCACACTCCTTCCGGGTAGTGTCTCAATACATTCCTGTAGCCTAGTATATGTAGACTCTGTAGTTTGTATCGGCTTTCTGCTCAGTGAAATGTTAGGGTTTCGGTCCTTAGGTTGATAATGGACTATTGTAGTCGCTGTTCCGGCTTTTCCTCTGTAGGAAATTGTTCAAACTGATTTTTTTTTGTATCAAACCCTCGTGGGGTTATACGGACCTCTGCTCTGTGGATGTATATGAGTTGTATTTCTTGTTTAATGGCCGTTACGGGGTTTCGAAGCCTCCCTCTGCTATTTTGTATTGCTCACGATTTATAAACCCTAGGGTTTTGACCAAACCCTGGTCTATCTTTCCGTCAATGCTATGACTGTATATTTCGGCTTTTTGTCTGGTAATAAATTAATGTTGTTGGAGTTCCATCCTGTTGATAACTCTGCTAGTCCCGAGGCTTATTTTACATGTAGTCTGTGGTTCGAATGTTTAAACTGTAACCTGGTCTATTCTTTAGTTACTCAGGTCGTATTACTACATTGTTTTCCTCGCTGTTCTGTGACTATCTGGAGATTTATATATATCGTATGAAAAAGGAAATGAAATGATTTGTTTCTCTGCTACGACATTCTATTTCGACTGTTGAGTTATCGGGATTTTGGAAATACCTAGGTTCTCTGTTTGCATGCACAGATTTCTCTGGTCTTCTAGTTTTAGAAATGTTTGCTTTATTTGAGTCTGCTTCTGCTGCGCCTTTCTCCGGGTGTACACCTGTCTTTACAATCTGGTATGAACACTGGTGGACGGTGCTGTGGTGATCACGCCCGCTCCACTTACAGATGATCTGTCTTTTTATTACAATATGATTTAAAATGTACAGGAAATAAACTATGCTGTAGAATGTTAATTATCACAGTGATGAAATGTGAAGCAAATAAGTAATGAATTCTAACTTTTGGAAATGACTGTATACTTCTATTTCTGTTCTTCAAAAATGAGAGAGGAAACTTTACAATCTTGTTTCTGTTCTTTTAAGCTCCCAGAGTCGAACTGTTCTTGTTTGGTTGGAACCAACCCAACAAATTGACAACTGTTTTCACTTAACTGATTTAAAACTAATAGAATGCCTTTTTAAAGAAAAATCAAATTAACTAGCAATTTATGTTTCTGCTTCTAACTCCTAAGTAAGACAGAGTAAATGCATGACTAATTTAACTGAATCCTATCATCTTAAAAGTAAATAAAAACAAGTAACGAAAATAAAATAACTGACAAGGTTTTGACACCTGTCCAGCTATACGCATTGACTGTGTGTTCAAATTCTGACTGAGACTGCCAACCTCATTCTGCCTCCTGAGAGCTGGATGCTCCTGCATCACATTTGATTACATAGCACCTACATGTGTCGGCCACAAATATGGAAGAGTACCAACCGTGATCATTCTTTTTTCCATTCATATGAACTCCTCTCTCTATATAAATATTGTAATAAAATTACGCTAATACCATTGCTATCGTCAGAGGCATCTCAGAGAAATCCTATATTTTTCACTTCATCGTGTCTATCTCTCCACTTGCTCAGATCATGGATGAATCAGCCATCCCTATGGCCAAGGAAGTATCCAATAATAATAACAATGATATTGTGAAATTGCAAAGCTGCGATGGCGAAATATTTGAGGTGGAAACAGAGGTGGCATCGACTTCAGACATCATACGGAGAATGATGGAGGACTTGGGCACCCACATTACCATTCCTCTGCCTCTAGTTTCTGCCAAGATTCTGCGTCTGGTTATTCAATATTGCAGATACCATGTTCTTGTTGAACCCACTGTATCACTAGATGCCGTCAAAACTTGGGATGATGAGTTCATCAGAGCTCTGATAGATGATCGCGCAACACTCTTTGAAGTTACGAAGGCTGCCAACTACCTGGTGGTCACAAACCTTCTGGATACGATGTGTCAAACTATTGCTGATATGTTGAAAGGGAAAACCGCGGAACAGATACGTGAGCTTTTCAACATTCGGTATGAAAATTAATCGTCATATCATTCTGCAATGGCAGAGTTACCTCCCTTTCCGCAATTCGGTTAGTTTGACCATGAATTTGAGAGCATGTCATTAGGTTTAGATTACACATTTACTTACGCATTTTTTTTTCTAACTTTTTTGCCGGGGGCATTTTGGCAATTTGACTTTTCATATCTATATATATATTTTTGTGGCATTTTGGCTATTTGACTTTTTCCAGTAAGAGTTTTTGCACGGTAAGTTTTGTTATACAATTGTTATTCTTTCAATCTGCATTTTTGGGTTTATAAATGAATAAAAATTGTTAAGTTTTACAGAGGTCATGAATTCTGAGAATGGTAAGTAGTGTAACATTGTCAGTACAATATAGAAACATGTTACACAATATAATCTTTTCACATTCTGATTAGCTCTGATTGTAATTATTTTTCTTCTAGCTATTTGTTTTTGTTATTATTTATTTGGAAGTATGAATGGTTGTTGTGATAGTTTATTTTTAATACAATAAAAGAAAAAAGATATTATTTAATGTTTACGTGTTTGCATTTTTAATACAATAAAAGAGAAAGGTACTATTTGATGTTTGTATGTTGATAGGTATAGAAGAGATATTGTAATGTAATGTGATGTTATTGTTAAATTAGGTTATTCAAATATTTTGACTTAAGTATTTAATCAGCATAAATCTATGTTAATTATAGATTTAATATAAGCGGAGAGGTATCAAGTTTTATTCTAGGATAAATTTATTTTGAAGGGAAAAGATATTGTGTAATTTTTTATTGTTTAAATTATGTTTTTGAATGATATATGAGCATATTAATTTGGCTCAATAACAAATAAAATAAAATTAATATTTGAAATAAAATTGAGGTAAAATAGCCAATTTTATTATTGGTGGTTTTTGGCCTCCCAGTTTTGACAACACATTTTTTGCTAATAATATTACTCTATAATATTGCTTATTTAAAGACATAAAAATTCAAAGATTTAGTGTTGCAACTATATACAAATTGTGGCAAGTTGTTGAGTTATTGATAATGTGAAGCTACATTGAACTGAGGTTTGGTCAATTTTAATTTCCTTTTCCAAGGTTAGGAGAGGAATACAATTCCATCATGATTTCGTTCCTACATTTGAGATTGTGAACATTGGGTTGTTTGTTAGCTGAAAGGAAACCCTAAAAGGTTTAAAAAATGAATATACTTTTTTGTAACTAATTTAAAAAAGAAAAAATTAGTTTCTCCTAGATTTTGAGGTGAAAACATATTGTGCGAAGGTTTTACCTATTTCCCTTAATGAAAATTTCAAGGATTTTATTGTAGTTAATATAGCCATTTTGTTTAAGATGAATTTAAATGTTTAGTTTTTAGTGAAATTTAATCTTATAATAGTTTCCAAAATTGTCAATTTTTGTAATCTAAGTTGTATTTTAACTGTAAAGATAAATGTAATATTTATAAAAAATAAGTGCACATGAATGAGTACATACATATATTCTTTGAGTTTTCCAATTGAAAGACAGTATTATACTATGGAACTCTATTTTTTATCACACAATTTCTCATCTTCAAATCTATTATTTTTGGTTCATAAATGAAAAAATAATGTTAATTTTACATAGGCCATTAAATGTGAGAGTGATAGGAATTGTAAGATTGTTTTTACTTTCATAGAAACTTGCGAGACATTACACCCTTTGCACATTACACATTGCTGACTATTGTTGTAATTACTTTGCATCTAGTCAATTGTCCATGTTATTATTTATTTGGAAGTATGTATAGTATCATTCATGGATTTAGCATGAGCTTAGAGAGATTAAGTTTTATTATAGTGCAAGTTTATTTTAGAGCCCAAAAAAAAAATGTGTAAATTTTTTATTGTTTAAATTATATTTTTGAATGGTATGTAGATTATATACATATGCATTGTTTTGTTTTATAGGGGATATATTAAATTGACTTCAAAAAATTAATAATTGAAACAAAATTGAGATAAAATTGTCAATTTTATTGTTGGTTGTTTTTAGGACTCCTAGTTTTGAGAATACATATTTTGCTAATAGTATTATTCTATAATATTCCTTATTGAAAGACATAAAATTCCTTATTTAGTATTGATATTTTGAAGCTATTTTGAAGTGATGTTTGGTCGCTTTTTCAGAATATTATACCAAAGATAAGAAAACCACTTTTACTAATTTCAATTATAAAAGATCTTACATTCATTTATGAATTTGATTAGAATTCCATCATGATCCCCTTCCTAGATTTGAGATTTTGAAATGTGGGTTCTTTGTATATCAAAAGGTATGATCCCTCTCTTTACTTGGTAGATCCAAAGTTAATAGGATGATTTTACAAATTTTAGTTGGGTGGAGAGGCGCTCTCAACCTAGTATAGAAAAAATGATGTAATGTCCTCTCTTGTAAGCACTTATAATTAGTCAAATTACATAAAAACAACATAAAATAAGATAAAGTAAGTGAACAAATAATTAAACATTATGAAACTCTATTTTCACAACACATGATTTTTGGCTCAACACCATGAATGGTTGTTGTTCTCACTTTGGCTCAACATCTATAATAGTTTGTGTGTACTATCTCTTGCATACAAGACCATTTTGTTTTACAACTCCCAGCCCTTCTTAGCTATATGCACATTATATTAGATTGCAATGCTCTAATCTAAGAGGTTTATTTTCAACATACCTATAGAGAGAACAATGTTGAATTTGATTCCCTCTCCAAGCCTTCTCTCTCACTTTCCCCTAGCTACATGTTTTTGGAAGAGATAGTGGAAGAATCCATTAGTAGTGAGGACCCTTTCACTTTAGTCTTGTTACACTCTGTTTCTTCCTTGTGGCCTTCATTGCCTTATAGGGGATGGTTTCATATTTTCTACCTTATGATTATCTTTCTATATTTCAAGGTGTTGGCAAAAACAAACTTATTAAAATTTTTATACTAATGGAAATTAAATTAACCAACCTAGATTACTCTTAATTATGTATCTAGGAACACCTAAAAAGATCAAATCTCTAGTTTCTAGAAAGACTTATTTGATTATTCAATATTGCAGATACCATGTTCTTGATGGACTCACTATATCACTTGATACCATCAAAACGTGGGATGTGGAGTTCATGAGAGCTCGTGTAGATGATCGTGCCACACTCGTCGAAGCTGCAAAGGCTGCCAACTACGTGGTGGCTACAAACTATTGCTGATATGTTGAAAGAGAAAACCCCTAAACATATAAGTGAGCTTTTCAATATTCGGTATAAAAGTTAATCGTTAAATCACTCTGCAATTGGCATGGTACTTACCTTTCTGCAACTCGGTTTGTTTCGACATGAATTTGAGAGCACGTCATTAGGTTTAGAGTACACATTTCTTTATCATTTTGTTTTTTCTTTTTATTCCCAGTTTTTTCCAATTTAAAGTCAGTGTTATATTATGGGAGGAGAACTGTTATCACATAATTGTTCCTCTTTCAATCTGTTATTTTCGGTTCATAATGAAAAAAAATTGTTAATTTTACATAGGCTATGGAATGTGAGGGTGATAAGTACTGTAACACTGTTAGTACCTTGGTAGGAACTTGTTACACAATACACCCTTTGCACTTTGAACGCTGTGTACAATTGTAATTAAAGAAAGTTTTAGGCATAGAAACTTGTCACAAGTTTAGAACCTTGGGGAATTTCACTATTATGTAATATGAAAACTATAAAATTAGCCCACCTATTAATATTAGCCCCTAGATTATTTTATGGTTGTAATTACTTTGTATCTTCTCAATTGTTCCTGTTACTATTTATTTGGAGGTATGAATGGTTGCTGTTCTAGTTTATTTTTAACACAATAAAAGAGAGATAATATTTAATGTTTATGTGTGGATAGGTATAGAAGAGATATTGTAATGTAATGTGATGTTATTGTTAAGTTAAGTTATTCAAATCTTTTGATTTAATTATTTAATCCTCATAAATCTATGTTAATCATGGATATAATGTGAGCTGAGAGGTATCAAGTTCTATTATGGGGTAAACTTATTTTAAAGGGAAAAAATAATGAGTAATTTTTTATTGTTTAAATTATGTTTTTGAATGTTATAGAGATCACATACATGTGCATGCAATATTTTATATAGTATCTTAAATTGGTTAAATTAAAAAATAAAATAAATAATTGAAATAAAATTGAGGTAAAATAGCCAATTTATTATTGATAGTTTTTGGCCTCATAGCTTTGACAACAAATGTTTTTATAATAGTATTACTCTATAATATAGATATTTTAAAGACATAAAATTCCAATTAATTTAATTTTTTTTCAAAGATTTAGTGTTTCAATTATATAAAAATTGTGGCAAGTTGTTGAGCAATTGATAATGTGAAAGTACTTTGAATTGTTGTTTGTTCAATAATTTCTTTCTCCAATATTTGGAGATGACTAAATCTTCTCCTACCCCAATGCTATTTTTTTGTTCAAGTATATCATTTTTTTCTTAGACTAAAAGTAATAAAACTACTTTTATTGATTTTAATTAAAAATAATCTTAGATTCATTTATAAATTTGATTAGAATTCCATTATGATTTCCTTCCTAGATTTGAGATTGTGAACCATGGTTTGTTCCTTAGTGGAAAAGAAGCCGTAGACAATAGATCCAAAATTTTAAATATTAGTTTGTTTCTTAGTTGAAACTAAGACCTAGACCTTCAAAATGTGGTTCACGGCATCTGAATTTGTGAGGAAGATAATAAAAATTAGTAAATTTTAAATAAATGGAGATATTTTCCATGTTCTTATATATGATTAATACGATTAGCTAAAAATTAAAAAAAATTAATATATGCATTTGTAGCTATTTTTTTTTCAAACCTTTTTAGTTTCTACTAGATTTTGAATTGAAGACATATTATGGAGAGGTTATACTTATTTTCCTTAATTAAGAAGTAGAGTTGTGCAATTATCTATTAAATGTTTTTTAAGGATTTTATTTAGTTAATATAGCCATTTTGTTTAGGATGAATTTAAATGTTTTGATTTTAGTAAAATTTAAATTTATAATAGTTTGCAAAATTGCCAATTTTTGTAATTTAAGTTGTATTTTATTTATTTATTTATTTTATTTATTTTTATTATTTATTTATTTATTTTCTGAATAAGTGCTAATTCTATTAAAATAAAGGAAAAAAGTATTTACAATGAGGTCGCAGCCTCAGAGGGAAAATTTCCCAGCCCTCAACAAAAAAACCAGTAGACAGAGAGGAACAACTGAACCTGTGTGAGCGAAGCATCCTCAGGTCAGCATAGAAAAAGGAGTTGTTACAAAAAAAACTCCTTGCTGGCCAAAAACGCCAAGAACAGGAGACCATCCTCGAAAATTCTTCATCCAGCCACTAAGGTATGTAATTACAGTGAGAGGCATTCCAAAAATACTTATAAGGGCTGAGGAGGACCCCCGCAATACAGTGAGCAGAACAGGTGAAGAGAAAACTGACATACGAGACAGAGAGAAGAACCAAAAGTGAGATACATGGCATCGACCAAGCCAGAGGAGGAGGTTACTCTCCCGAAATCTGAGGGTCAGAGCCCTTTGCTGCTTGAGTTTCTGGAGCTGCAACCCAAGAAGCCTCGTCGTCACCTTCAGCGCCACCCTCGGACTGATTGACCAGGTGAAGAATGTCGAAATCATGCTGAACAGGGCCACAAGTGATGACTTCGTCTTCTTCAGCTGCCGGCATGCGGTTGCGGTTGACCTCTCCATCAATAGGGGAGTCTTCCTGCATATGCATTGCTGTAAATTTCGGGTCATCCTCAACACCCTGAGACATGCTTTCCTCAGGAGAAGGAGTGGAGGAGGAGCTAATGGGATCAACAGGAAATTCTGACCCTTCCGAGACCATTATAGGTGTGGTGAAGGTGATGATGGGTTGGTTGAGACGGCTACGAAAAGTAAAACGGGAATTCTGGAAGGATGAATTAGGGGCATGCCTGGCAGGGTTGGGGGGAGGTGAAGACAGAGAGGCAGACGAATTGGGGATGATGAGCGGAGAGGGAGACTGCCAAGCGCGTCCTCTGGGAGCTGAGGAACTTCCCCTGCGCGGAACTCCCCGGCTTCGAGGCATTGCAGAACCTAAATTCCTGCTATGAACACTCCACAGAATAGCAATGGGGGACGAGGGAGAAACAGACACAATAGGCTCAGCCTCTGGCAGATAGAACCCGAGTTCGAGCTGACCAAACGACTGCTGCAAGGAATGACGGAGATTTGGCTGAGGAGGAGCCATTGTATTGCCGTTGGGCACCATGTTCGAACTGCGATGTGGCATAAAATCTCATGCAGGCTTCAGAATAGAATGAATGCTCGACGAGACCTCTGCCCAAACACACAACAAACTGCAGTTATTCCCCAGCATTGGAAATGGGGTTATTAAAAGCTCGCAGGTGGCCATCCAGGTGTCATTCAGGAGGCGTCGTGCCTAGCACGCGTGGAGGGCTATCTGCTCGTACCTGGAGATCACCCGCATACAGGTATTTAAGTTGTATTTTTAATTGAAAAGATAAATTTAATATTTTTAAAATTAAAAACAAAATGAAAAATTTTAGGAATTTCCAGTTTAAATTTAGCAGCTTTTTTTCATGTGAGTTTTCTTTTACTACCTTTATTTTTCATGTGAGTTTTTTTTTTAATATTTTCTAGAGTAATTGAGTCGTTCAACTCAAATGCACTATTTTTTTATTATTTTATTGTTTCAAATGAATATCAATTAAGAATATATATTTTAGCCCATGGGGCTTTGGATTGACGGTGAATGAGTGTACTGCTAAGGCACTCCTTGAGATAGGTCACCGGTTCAAAGCCCCCGTGGGTGCTTAGGTAGTATTATATAGAAAAAAAAAGAATATATATATTATATAAAGAAACAAATCAATCATTTAAGCTTATTAAATTTTTTATACCAATGAAAATTAAATTAACCAACCTAGATCACTCTTAATTTGTATCTAGCAACGTCTAAAGGGATCAAATCTCCTTTTACTATAAAAGAGGTTTTCACCTCAAATGGTTTGCTTTGCTCATTAAATGGGGCATTAAGATGGATCTAAGTTGGTATTCAACTTGTAAGTGAAGGTAGGTTTTTCAACCAAACATAATTTGTTTGGGGAAAAATGTACAATAATTGTTTGCACCTCAAATGGTTTGCTTTGCTCATTAAATGGGGCATTAAGATATATCTAAGTTGGTAGTCAACTTGTAAGTGGAGGTAGGTTTTTTAACCAAACATAATTTGTTTGGGGAAACTGTACAATAATTGAGTTATTCCACTCACATGAATTGTATTTTATTATTTTATTGTTTCAAATGAATATCAACTAGCATTTGCACCAGACGTTGCAAAGGAAACGCAGTAAGGCAATAGAAAACATATAACACTATGTAAGGCAATAGATAACATATAACACTAATTAACCCTTCTTTGACAATTGTTGAAAAAAAAAGATCAACAAAAAACAAGGACCATCCTATATGCAATACATGCTTCTTAGCCTTACAAATCATGAGTCATATGTCATATAACACTAATTAGTGCTTCTAGCATATCACACTAATTAATGCTTCTTTGACAACTATTGAAAGAAAAAAAAAAGAGATCAAGAAAAGGAAAGGACCATGCTAGAATGAAAACAAATTAATGCTCCTTTGACAAGTGTTGATAGAGAAAAAAAAAGATCAAGAAAAGGAAAAGGACCATGCTATAATGAAAACAAATTAATGCTTCTTTGTCACCTATTGAAAGACAAAAAACAAAGATCAAGAAAAGGCAAGGACCATTCCATGATGAAAACGGAATAATGGTTCTTTGACAAGTGTTGAAAGAGAAAAAAAAAGATCAAGAAAAGGCAAAGACCATGCTATACTGAAATCGTACTGCAATACATGCTTCCTTAGCCTTGGAAAGCATGAGTCCTATGTTGAAAAATACTTTATCACCTCAAAAACATGAACTCAAAAAAATAGTTAATAGCATTATTAACACATTAAATAGATTTCACCTCGAAAACATCAAGTCAAAAAAATAGCTATATATTTTATATAAAGAAACAAATCAATGATTTAAGCTTATTAAATTTTTTATACCAATGAAATTAAATTAACCAACCTAGATCACTCTTAATTTGTATCTAGCAACGTCTAAAGGGATCAAATCTCCTTTTACTGTAAAAGAGGTTTTCACCTCAAATGGTTTGCTTTGCTCATTAAATGGGGCATTAAGATGGATCTAAGTTGGTATTCAACTTGTAAGTGGAGGTAGGTTTTTCAACCAAACATAATTTGTTTGGGGAAAAATATACAATAATTGTTTGCACCTCAAATGGTTTGCTTTGCTCATTAAATGGGGCATTAAGATAGATCTAAGTTGGTAGTCAACTTGTAAGTGGAGGTAGGTTTTTTAACCAAACATAATTTGTTTGGGGAAACTGTACAATAATGGGAACAAACTACCTCAACAAGGAAAAAGTAGTTTCAATGACCTTTTAATGTCTTCAATGCTAATCTCATGGTAAACCAAGGCCCTAAACGGCCCCATTTGATTACATAAAACCCACATTTGTACGGCCATCAGAATATCGATATAAGAGTATCAAGGCCGTGATCATTGCATTGTTTCCAATTCAATATAGAATTCTTCTCTCTATGCTAACTCTCGTTTCTGCCAAAATTCTATGTCTTGTTATTCAATATTGCACATACCATGTCCTTGATGCCCCACTGTATCACTCGATGTCATCAAAACATAGGATGGGAAGTTTGTAAAAGCTCTAGTAGATGATCGCGCAATACTCCTTGAAATTACGAAGGCTGCCAACTACCTAGTGGTCACAAACCTTTTCGACACGATGTGTCAAATTATTGTTGATAGGTTGAAAGGGAAAACCGCTGAACAGATACGTGAGCATTTCCACATTCTGGGTGAAAATTAATCATCAAATCACTCTGTAATGGAAGAGTACATCCCTTTCTATAATTATGTTCATTTGACCATGAATTTGAGAACATGTGACGAGGGTTAGAGCACACATTTCCTTATGCATCCTATGTTTTTTTTTAGGGGTTATTTTGGCACTTTGACCTTTTCATGTATCAATTTTTGCAATTTAAAATCGGTATGATGGTAACTTCTATCCAATTAGTTTGACTCTTCCACCTAATCAAATTTACCATAACCTTATCCAATATCTCAAAAAAATCCCAATCAAGGAAAACATGCACCTTTTTAATCATACTCCAAGCAGTCAAAATCATATGACAAATTTGACCTAGCGTGAGAACTATGAGAAGAAACCACCTCAACAAGCGAAAAGTATCTGTAATGACCTTTTAATGATCATGGTAACCCAAGGCCCTAAATGGCCCCATTTGATTACATAGCACCTACATGTGTCGGCCAAAAATACGGAAGAGTACCGGCCGTGATCATTCATTTTTCCATTCATATGAACTCCTCTCTCTATATAAATATTGTAATAAATTTACGCTAATACCATTGCCATCGTCAGAGGCATCTCAGAGAAATCCTACATTTTTCACTTCATCGTGTCTATCTCTCCACTTGCTCAGATCATGGATGAATCAGCCATCCCTATGGCCAAGGAAGTATGCAATAATAATAACAATGATATTGTGAAATTGCAGAGCTGCGATGGCGAAATATTTGAGGTGGAAACAGAGGTGGCGTCGACTTCAGACATCATACGGAGAATGATGGAGGACTTGCTCTAGTTTCTTAGTTTCTGCGAAGATTCTGCGTCTCGTTATTCAATATTGCAGATACCATGTTCTTGATGAACCCACTGTATCACTAGATGCCGTCAAAACTTGGGATGAGGAGTTCGTCAGAGCTCTGATAGATGATCACGCAACACTCTTTGAAGTTACGAAGGCTGCCAACTACCTGGTGGTCACAAACCTTCTGGATACGATGTGTCAAACTAGTGCTGATATGTTGAAAGGGAAAACCGCTGAACAGATACGTGAGCTTTTCAACATTCAGTATGAAAATTAATCGTCATATCACTCTGCAATGGCAGAGTACCTCCCTTTCTGCAATTTGGTTAGTTTGACCATGAATTTTAGAACATGTCATTAGGTTTAGATTACACATTTACTTACCCATTTTTTTTCTAATTTTTTTCCCAGGGGCATTTTGGCAATTTGACTTTTTCCATTAATTTTTTTTTTTTGGGGCATTTTGGCTATTTGACTTTTTCCAGCAAGCGTTTTTGCACTTTAAAGTCAATATGAATGTAACTTTTGTCATCTGTTATTTTGGGTTTATAATTGCATTTTAAAGTCAGTATGAAGGTAACTTTTGTCATACACTTACTATTCTTTCATCTGTTATTTTGGGTTTATAATATGAAGGTAACTTTTGTCATACACTTACTATTCTTTCAATCTGTTATTTTGGGTTTATAAATGAAAAAAATTGTTAAGTTTTACATAGGTCATGAATTCTGAGAGTGATAAGTAGTGTAACATTGTTAGTACTTTGATAGAAACATGTTACACAATATACTCTTTTCACTTTGAATTTGGTGACTAGCTCTTGTTGTAATTACTTTCCTTCTAGCTACTTGTTCCTGTTATTATTTATTTGGAAGTATGAATGGTTGTTGTGTTATTTTATTTTTAATACAATAAAAGAAAAAGATATTATTTAATGTTTACGTGTTTGCATTTTTAATACAATAAAAGAGAAAGGTACTACTTAATGTTTGTATGTTGATAGGTATAGAAGGGATATTGTAATTTAATGTGATGTTATTGTTAAATTAGGTTATTCAAATATTTTGACTTAACTATTTAATCACCATAAATCTATGTTAATTATAGATTTAATATAAGTGGAGAGGTATCAAGTTTTATTCTGGGATAAATTTATTTTGTGGGGAAAAAATAATGTGTAATTTTTTATTGTTTAAATTATGTTTTTGAATGATATACTAGCATATTAATTTGGCACAATAACAAATAAAATAAAATTAATATTTGAAATAAAATTGAGGTAAAATAGCCAATTTTATTATTGGTGGTTTTTGGCCTTGTAGTTTTGACAACACATTTTTTGCTAATAATATTACTCTATAATATTGCTTATTTAAAGACATAAAAATTCAAAGATTTAGTGTTGCAATTATATAAAAATTGTGGCAAGTTGTTGAGTTATTGATAATGTGAAACTAGTTTGAACTGAGGTTTGGTCAATAATTTCCTTTTCCAAGGTTATGAGAGGGATACAATTCCATCATGATTTCGTTCCTACATTTGAGATTGTGAACATTGGGTTGTTTGTTAGTTGAAAGGAAACCCTAAAAGGTTTAAAAAATGAATATACTTATTTGTAACTAATTTAAAAAAGAAAAAATTAGTTTCTCCTGGATTTTGAGGTGAAAACATATTGTGCGAAGGTTTTGCTTATTTCCCTTAATGAAGATTTCAAGGATTTTATTTTAGTTAATATAGCCATTTTGTTTAAGATGAATTTAAATGTTTAGTTTTTAGTGAAATTTAATCTTATAATAGTTTCCAAAATTGTCAATTTTTGTAATCTAAGTTGTATTTTTAACTGTAAAGATAAATGTAATATTTAAAAAAATTAAAAATTTTAAAAATTTAACC
Source organism: Pinus taeda (assembly GCA_000404065.3). Taxonomy (NCBI): domain Eukaryota; kingdom Viridiplantae; phylum Streptophyta; class Pinopsida; order Pinales; family Pinaceae; genus Pinus; species Pinus taeda. Next base: position 9,758 of record APFE031745990.1, on the reverse strand, counting down.
ATTTAAATTTACCACCTTTCTTTCTCATGTGAGTTTTTTTTAATATTCTGTAGAGTAATTAAGAATATATTTATATTACTATAGAACAAACAAACAGAACCAATGATTTAAGCTTTTAAAAATTGTTAAATTAATATTAATGAAAATTAAATTAACCAACCTAGATCACTCTTAATTCTGTATCTACCAAGAACCTAATGGGATAAAATATATTTTTACTCTCAAAGAGTTTTGAACCTCAATAGATTTGCTTTGCTCATTAAATGGGGCATTAAGATGGATCTAAGTTGGTAGTCATATTGTAAGTTGATCTAGGTTTGTTAACCAAAACTAATGTCTTTGGGGAAAAATTATTCCTGAAAAATATATTTACAAAAAAATTCAAAAAATAAATATAATTAAACATTAATTTCAAAATAAATTTAAACAAATATTTATTTAATTAAAAAATATTTTATATTAAAATTTAGTAATATATGAAAAAAATAAGTGAAACACATATCACTTTACAAAATAACAAGACACTTATTTCTTTATGTCATATAACATGAAAGTAGGGTAGATCCATCTTAAGAGTTATATAAATTATTTTAATGATCAAAATTTTTATCATCCTTTAGATGTGTAGTATTGAAAAACAATGATATTCAAGCTAGTTTAATAACAAAATGTCTTTATATTATTTTTTATCAAAAATAATACAACATATTTTTTTTAAATATATATTATTAACCCCCATTAATTCCTTTTCTTACTACTTTTTTAATATATAAAGGAATCTAAAAACTCTCTTGGTCTAGATTTTAACTACTACCACTATAATTTGTATGTCCCTATATATGATGCAAGAGATTAAAATAAATTGCTAAGCTTACTTTAAAAAGCAATGTAGGCCAATTTTAAATACCTTAATTTTCACTTTTATTTTACATCAAACTTAATATACTGAGATAAATTAATTTATAAAAAATAAGTGCACATGAATGAGTACATACATATATTCTTTGAGTTAAAAAAATAATTGCTCACAATGAATTGTTAGAAGATACAAGTCCTTATTCTTCCATAGGAACCTTGACTAATCTATAGAAAACAATCTAATATGAGTATTAGTGCACTCTCAAATCCTACATACCATCTACACTTAAAAATACAACATTTAAAATAGTGGTAAACCAACTCAATAATTTCTTCTATTTTCCCAAATTATTGTAGACTGCCTTCAATTTATATTCCTATCTTTTGCTCTTGATCAAGTGGATTTCTTGAATTCAACAATGATGGCACAATATAATCATTGTCTCTTTTCATGTACACTTTCTACATGATAATGTCCACCACTAGACATTTTTTTTTGTACGTGAAAGACCATTTATTTCATTTATTAATTTTATTTTATTTGTTATTAAGCCAATTTTATTTAGGTGAAGCCCGTGGTCCAAATAGAGGTGGCATCGACTTCAGACATTATACAGAGAATTATGGAGGACTTGGGCACCCACATTACCATTCCTCTACCTCTCGTTTCTGCCAAGATTCTATGTCTTGTTATTCAATATTGCAGATATCATGTTCTGTATGCCCCACTGTATCACTCGATGTCATCAAAACATAGGATGAGAATTTTGTAAAAGCTCCAGTAGATGATCGCGCAATACTCCTTGAAATTATGAAGGCCGCCAACTACCTAGTGGTCACAAACCTTTTTGACACGATGTGTCAAACTATTGTTGATAGGTTGAAAGGGCAAACCGTTGAACAGATACGTGAGCATTTCAACATTCTGGGTGAAAATTAATCATCAAATCACTCTGCAATTGAAGAGTACATCCCTTTCTATAATTATGTTCGTTTGACCATGAATTTGAGAACATTTCATGAGGGTTAGAGCACACATTTCCTTATGCATCCTATGTTTTTTATTTTAGGGGTTATTTTGGCACTTTGACCTCTTCATGTAACAATTTTTGCAATTTAAAGTCAGTATGATGGTAACTTCTATCACACACTTGCTCATCTTTCAATCTGTTATTTTGGGTTCGTAAATGAAAAAAGTATTCTTAAGTTTTACATAGGCGATGAATTGTGAGAGTGATAAGTACTGTAACATTTTTAGTACCTTGATAGAAACTTGTTACACAATATACTCTTTTCACTTTGAATGTGGAGACCAATTCTTGTTGTAATTACTTTCCATGTAGCTACTTGTTCATGTTATTATTTATTTGGAAGTATGAATGGTTGTTGTTTTAGTTTAATTTTAATACAATAAAAGAGAAACATACGGTTTAATGTTTGTGTGTGGATAGGTATAGAAGACATATTGTAATGTAATGTGATGTTATTGTTAAATTAGGTTATTCAAATATTTTGATTTAATTATTTAATCAACATAAATCTATGTTAATTATAGATCTAATATAAACTCAGATGTATCAAGTTTTATTCTAGGATAAAATTATTTTAAAGCGAAAAAATAATGTGTAATTTGTATTGTTTAAATTATGTTTTTGATATAATAGCATATTAAATTGGCTCAATAAAAAATTAAATTAAATTAATAATTGAAATCGAATTGAGGTAAAATAGCCAATTTTATTATTGGTGGTTTTTGGCCTCCCAGTTTTGACAACACATTTTTTGCTAATAATATCACTCTATAATACAGCTTATTTAAAGACATAAAAACTCAAAGATTCAGTGTTGCAATTATATAAAAATTGTGGCAAGTTGTTGAGCTATTGATAATGTGAAACTAATTTGAAGTGATGTTTGGTCAATAATTTCCTTTTCCAAGATTCAGAGACGATTAGAATTCCATCATGATTTCCTTCCTAGATTTGAGATTGTCAACATTGGGTTGTTTTTTAGTCCAAAATAAACCCTAATTTTTTTTTAAGATAAATATTTGTGTTTGTAGCTAATTTTTTTAAAAACATTTTTAGTTTCTCCTAGATTTTGAGGTGAAAACATATTGTGCAAAGGTTTTACTTGTTTTCCTTAATTAAGAATTATAGTTGTGGAATAATGTATACAATCCATTTTAAGGATTTTATTTTAGTTAATATAGCTATTTTTTTTTAGATGAATTTAAATGTTTAGTTTTTAGTCAAATTTAATTTTATAAGAGTTTTCAAAATTGTTGATCTGAAATCCCCCGTAGATGACCTCATAAAAATAATGAAGGTATTACACACTCAAGTGTTGGTTTGTGCCTATGGTATTTTATGCAATGGATCGATACGATTGTGAAATACATAGACACTGAAATAGTAAGAGAACACAATAAGCAAACACATAAAGACAACAAATTTAATAAGAAGTTCACCCAATCCTCCTGGGCTACGTCTCCTTGTCCAGCCTTTAGTGGTGGCCTTTCTATTGTGTCCTAAAGTAGAGTTTCTACAATAAGGAACTCAGTTTGAGTCTCACTTAACAGATGATGATCAGTGTGATTTTACTTGGATTCCCCAAGTCCGTAAAGTACATAGACTCCCCTTACTAAATATCAACCTCAACTAGTCTTAGTGGTATGAGTCCAATTTGGTATTGAATACATGACATGTATACACAAAAGAGGTGCTTGAACCTCTCAAGCCTTCTCTGGAGTTCACAGACTCCTAGACTTTATCTGTGTCTGTCTACTCGATGCTACCTCTGCTCTGCAGGTCAGCTCGACTTCTCTATTCTCTGCAATTCACTTCTTTCTTGCCTCTTGACTTTTTGCTTCACTTTCCCTGCTTGCCTTCACTCTTTGTCTATTCATGGCTTAAAGCCAATCTTCTCTCCAACTGTTTGTTTCCGCTTCCCAGCTCTCTGGATCTCCTGCTTCTGCTAGCTGGAATTCCCCTGCTCTGCATCATCATCACTGTATAACCCTTCATAGTGAGGTGGCCACTTGTTTCCTCCCAAAATTAGTGTCAGTTCTCTTTGAACAATCTTTATTTCTGTTGCTCCAAGATTGCCTAAGAAACTGATACCTCTACAAGCTCAGCAGTCATGCCAGACCTCAAATATTATATGACTCAGCCTATTCCCCTGTCGAATCTAGTCATCCATCGGATCAATTCTTCGTCATTGATCTAGAGCCTCTAGTTCCTACGGACCCCATCCATATCGATTGGGTAAGTAGCATGATATTTTGTCGCACGATGTGACCAGTTTTCTCTCTCATCTAATGAGTAGATGTGTATGTAAGCTGGTAAATCAAGGCAGAAAACATTCTCACCAATTTTCTCAAGTATACCGAAAGTTCCATACCTTATTGGCTTTAACTTTTTACCTTCACCTTACATTCTGTCTTTTCTAATATACAGTTAGACTTGATCACCAACTTGGAAACTATGCTCCGTTCGATTCTTGTCATGCCTCGCCTTGTACTTGGCTTGGATCCTTTCTAGTTGTTCCTATACTGCCTAGTGAATCTCTTGGATTTGTTCAATGAACTTCGTTACCTTGTCCAGAAACAAAATCTAAGGGAGATCTTGGTGTGAAACCAAAACAGGTCTCAAAAGGAGATCTCTGTGTAGAAGAATGTTTTGTTCATTTGCAAGCATGCTGCACATAAACAAATGTTCATTGCAAATTTTGGGATGCTTGCTGCAATAGCCTCTGAGAAATTGCATCACTGTCCTATTGACCACTTTTGTCTAGCCATCTATCTGTGGATGAAAGGCTGTGATTTTGTTTAGTTAGGTGTCCATCTGTTCCCACAGAATCGACCAAAACTTCCTAACAAACCGGGTGTCTTGATCAGATAGAATGGCAATGGGTAATCCAAAATGAACCCATATATGCTGAAAGAACAACTTTGCAGTTTGTTTAGCTATAATCTTTTTATTACAAGGTATCAAAATACACATTTTGCTAAACCTATCCACAACAACAAATAAATAGTCATGACTTTTCCTAGATTTAGGTAGTCCTCCAAAAAACTCCATGGAAACACTTTCCCAAGGATGAGAAGGAACTGGTAGTGGAGAGCACTAGCTAGTTTTCTATTGTTGCACTTGCTTTTGGTAGACATAGTACAACCTTTTACATATCTAGAAACTGTCTCATTCAATTTTGGCAAATAACAAAATCTTTGCAGTTGTGCAACCATTTTACTTACCCCAAAGTGACCTGATATTATAGAATTATGTGCTTCTCGAATTATCTTTACTCTTTCAATTTTTGGAATGCATACTTTCCCATAATGATTCAAGAGTTGGTCCTTAATGTGATAATCCACTTCTTCTACTCGTTTTCGTTGACTTAAAGTTGCATATACATATTTAAAATATATATCATGAGAATATTGTTCAATGTAGCTCTCATGTAATATTGAGTTATGCTTAAGTATAGTAGATGCATTTATAATTGGTCTAGATAACATATCTGCAACTTTATTATGTATGCCCTTTTTATATCTGACGACTAAGTGGAACTGTTGTAGAAAACCCATCCATCTATACTTTCTTGATTGTTGCAACTTAGTTTGTAAGTGTAGATATTGGAGTGGTTGATGATCAGTATGTATAACTGTCTCTTTACCCATTAAGTAATGTTTCCACGTTTTCACACTCTGTACTAATGCATACAATTCTTTATCATATGTTGGATAGTTAACTACTGCAGAATTAAATGTCTCAGGATGATAACATAGGGGTTTACAGTGCTATATCAACATTTCTCCCATGGAATAGTCATTGGCATCCATTTGGATCTCAAATGGGCTTTGAATATCGGGCAGTGCTAGTACTGGTGTTGTACTAATCCTTTCTTTGAAGATGTCGAAGGATTTTTGTTGTTTGCCTCCCCACTGAAGCACCTTGTTCAATCTTGTTAAAGGATGTAAGGGAGCTGCAATTAAGGAAAAGTTAGAAATGAACTTTCTCCAATATTGTGCTGCTCCTAAGAAACTTATAAATTCTATAGCAGATTTGGGTTTAGGCCAGTTTACAGTGACTCCCACCTTAGAGGGATCTATCTTCAATTCACCACCCCGTATTGTATGTCCCAAATAATTCAAAGATGATCTGCCAAGTTCAAATTTTCAGAGTTGAACAAAAAGTTTTTATCTTTTCAAAACATCTAGTGTTTGCTTAACATGCTTTAAATGTTCTTCCCACATTTTGCTAAACATTAGAATTTCATGCATATATATAATAACAAAATCATCCAAAAAAGGTTTGAGTACATCATTCATTATTCTCATGAATGTAGCGAGCGCATTAGTTAAGCCAAAAGGCATAACCAGCCACTCATACAATCCCTGCTTTTTTTTGAAAGCAGTCTTCCATGCATCTTGTTCTACAACTCTGACTTGATGATATCCACAATGCATGTCTAACTTGGAAAATAAACAAATTCCTTTAACTAATCTAATAGATCATCTATGCGAGGAAGGGGATAACGATTTTTGAACATTATCTTGTTTAGTGCTCGGTAATCAATGCACATTCTCCATGAGCCATCTTTATTTTTCACCAAAACGATTGGAGACCCACATGGTGATGTGCTAGGTCTGATGAACCCCTTCTCAACCAACTCCAACACCTGCTTCTTGGTTTCTGCATTTTCTAAAGCAGACAACCTTTTATACTTATGGCAGCAATGGTTCTTTCATCTCCCAAATCTGACCCTAAATCTTTCTGAATAGCTACAACAATATTCTTCTTCTTGCCCTCGAACTTCTTATGTCTTAGCTCCAGATGCAGAATCCAATAGTGCTCATCATCATGACCATCCTTCTTAGAGTGAGTGCATGAAGACTTGCTTTTTTGTGCAGTGTTGGCCTTCCTCTCTTTCCATTTATATTTTCTTTCCTCGTTATTCTTGCTTGCAATGGGCTTGGATGATCCCCCAACTTCTGGGTTCCCATTCTTTCCTCTAGCTTCTAGATCCGTAGCTTGAACAGATACCTCATCTATACTAGTGGGATTAAACATGAGGATAGTGTGCCTCATGTAGTTGTGTAGACCACCTATGTACTTCAACAAAGTCTCAAATGAGTCTAAAGAAATTCCTAGAATCAAAGCTCCTTTCCTAAATTCTCTAGTGTAACCTTGTACACTTTGCCTTTTCAATTGGCAAAGAGTTTGCTAGCTCATCATGGCTTGTTGCATGTAAGTTAGTGGATAGAACTACATTTTGATTGAAGAAACAAATTCACTCGAGACCAAAATAATCTTACCATGTTTCTTCATGTGAGCTTGTGTCTTGCCTTCCCAGCATACCAAGGCAGTGCCTCTGAGACATAGGCTGGTCAGCTGAATCTTACTATTTTCTGAGTCGATACTTTGAGGTGTGAGAAAGTGTTCTTCTTTTCCTTTGTCTCTTGAGTGGTCATGGAGGAGAGACTCTTCTTCTCATTTATCTTGTTTCAAGCATAATGAATCTTCATCTTTATGTTTCCTAAAGTCCGTATACATTTCCTCTACCATGGACCTCATGGTGGGTAAGCTATCTATAAATTGTGGGTGTAGTCCCAAGGGACTTTCTTCTGACATTTTCTTCTTGCAATAGACTCTTCCAGTTTCTGAGTTAGTTTCAACCAACTCTCATTCTCCTAATTTGAGCTTTGATCTAGTTGGCATCCAACAACAAAATCTAGCACACGCTTGTCTAACCTTAACATCCTGCTTGCTCTCATGCCACTTGATATGAAATCACCTGTAGATGACCTCAGTGAAATAATGAAGGCATTACAGACTCAAGTGTTGGGGTGTGCCTATGTTATCTTATGCAATGGATCGATAAGATTGTGAAATACACAGACACTGAAAGAGTAAGAGAATAGAGTAAGTAGATAACATAATTAGGGCTGAGTACATTCTCTGCATTTTTTGACAGAAGCGGGCAGCAAAAGAAACGCAATGGTCAGGGTTTCTCAGCAAGCGATGTTCAATTCGTATGGAGAATGGAAGGGGAAGGAGCTCGGCTCCCTCCTACAAAGATGCAGTAGCCAGTGGGAGTAAGGGACCTATGGGAAATAGTAAAAATGATAGGAACTACAGAATCAACAACAATGAAAAAGAAATAGATGGGCCCAGAGCAAGAGAAAACAGCAGCATAAAGGACAATGTGGAAGAAGACAAAAGCCTGGGGTCAAGAAACAAAAAAATAAAAGGACCTTGCAAACCAAAAGCAGAGATCACTCCCCGAGTAATATTAAATGATCCTGCTCTGCAGGAGCACAGGGAGCACATGGGAACCTATGCCATAATCTATAAATTCATGGGAATATGGCCCACTGAAAAAGCTTTACAGATGTGGATCAAGTATCATTGGAAGCCCAAAGGAAGCATTGACCTACATCTGGGGTCAAAAGGATTCTTCATAGTAGTGTTATCCAACATCGAAGACAAAGACAAAATATTTGAAGGAGGACCATATTTTTTTGATGTAGCAGGTCTCTATATGAGGCCCTGGAAAATGAACTTTGTCCAAGAGAGGGAGACTTTCTCTTCAGTTCCTATGTGGGTAAGGCTCTACTCGCTACCTCTTGATTATTGGCAAACTGAATCATTGGCTGCCATTGGCAATAAACTAGGACGCTATATTAAAACTTCTGAAACCACAAGAAAGGGAGAATATACCTCCTTTTCTAGAATTTGTGTGGAAATGGACCTATCAGGAGCACTTCCGAACGAAGTTATCTTGGAAGTTTTGGATGAGGAGTGGGTGTAGGTAGTTGACTACGAGCATATTCCCTTCAGACACTGGAGATGTCACAAACATGGGCATTTGTTAAGAGACTGCCCTATCAACAAAGAAGACAACAAAGAAAAACTCAATACATCGAAGGACACTGAAAGCTTTAAGAAAGTGTACAGTAAAGGAAGGGGAGGAAAAAAGGGATCAAAACAACAACATACTGAGGAGCAGAAAGGCAGTCAAAATAAGTTTAAAGTGTTAGAAGAGACTGAAGAAATCATGAGAGAAAATCAAAATCCAGAGGAAGAGGCTAAAGGAAAAGAAAAGCAAGAGGACTTAAATCTCTCTCTGGCCATTGGCTCTCCAAAAGAAGCAATGAGAAGTGAAACAAAAATGGATATGGACCAGGAAATGACTCAAAATTAAACAGATCTGAAAGAGCATGAACTACAAGAAATCCTCGACAAGGGAAACTTGGATCTGGAAGGATTTCTGTTGCAAGGAACCAAAGGAGGAATAGATTCTTTGCCCCAAGATGAATGCAACAAAATACAATAGTTGTTCTTATGGAAAACTGAGGAACAAGGTAAGAACATCCACAAATAGGAGCACAGAGGGGTGAAAACAATGAAACTAAGTCAGAGATTAGCCACCATAAATCTAGGAAATAAGAGAGGCAGAAAGAAGCAAAATGAGCTCCTTATAGAGTGTGGAAAGCTAATGATAGACTCACGTAAGATGAAAGATCTAACCAGTTACTCCTTTACAAATCTTTAACTATCAAGTTCATCTCATGGAATATAAGAGGTCTAGGTAGTAAAAGAAAATAGAGAATGCTAAGTAACAGAATGAAACTCGCAATGCCGAATAGAATCTTCATTCAAGAAACAAAATGCTCCATTCAGAAAATCAAACAAATCCATAGCAAATGGCTCAGTAAATTTTAGTTTCTAGAAGTAAAAGCAAAAAACACAGCAGGGGGCATTCTTACTCTTTGGAACCCCCAAAAGGTCATCATTTTAGATGTGGAGGCTACGAGAAGTTACTTATCAGCTATCATTCAACCATTGGGGATGTGTGACACCTTCTTGGTTACGAATGTCTATGGTCCTCAGAGA
>APFE031745989.1:94389-109064 GCA_000404065.3 Pinus taeda | reverse complement strand
GTAGGATCTAAACACTTGATTTCTTTTATGGTAAATGCATGTTTAGAGAAGGATTGCTCTTAATTGTCTTGTTTGTCACTAGAAAGTCTTAGGCTTCTAGGGAGGTTGGTTTTGTCTGCAAGATTAACTCTTTCCCCATGACAATAACGTTTTCCAAAATTTGAGATCAAAAGAAGGTTACAGATCTCACTCAAGTTGTGGACCTTATATCTAAAGTTGTATATTATGACTAGAAAGAAGGTCTTAGGGAAACACAACCACAGACGAATGTTGTTGCCTTCAGTAGTTTTACCATTCTAGCCATGATACAGATCTAAAATTGTGTTACAAATACTTGCTTCTATAGATTTGGAAAATTATGTTGATTTAGGTCTGAATCATCCTTTCAGGTTAGATTTTGAAGTTCAACCCTCTAGATCGGATTTGGTATTCTCAAATATTGCTAAAACAAAAAAACATCCATTGCTACCTCCAATTTTATTGCTTTGGATATATATCACCAACTAGTGAATACATTTTACCCCTCATGCAAACTAATATCACAAATGACTAACATAAACACTCACACGCTATCCTATTTATATTAAAACTTTAGATCTCTTCCATATTTTGGTCCCTCTTGAAGGGAGTCAAACCCATATCGATTCTGATACCATGATAGAAATTGAGAGAAGAATAAAGAGCAAGATTTTGCACAACCCAAATCACACATTATATCTTATTAAACACAATGGTTATATACCTATATCTATATCTATCTATCCATCTATCTATCTATCTATCCATATATATATACTTCTAGATTGACACCTAGGGACTCACAATGACAACTCACAACAACCTAAAACACATGGAAGCACTACTTCCAACATACCATATGAAAATATTCAATTTCTTTGATTACAATGGACTTTTAGTGACAATTGCAATGACATGTGGCTGAACTTGATGATGATGTTAGCTATAAAATGATCCCTTTAATCTTGTGTCATGGTGACTTCATCGGCTACTTGATTTGGGGCTTATTTAAACCCATGCAATACAATATCCCATGACTCGTTCCTTCATAATAAGGTTATCATTTTGATGATCCAAAACTCATATTCTTTATGAAAAAAAGAAAGAAGCCGGACAAAATAAGGATAAATATCTAACTATAATGTAAAAATCACCTTCTAAATATGATTATAAAAGATAAACTTTTCATTAAAATATATATATATATATATATTATATATATTTTCTTATCTCTTCTTCTTTTTTTCCCAAAAAAATAATTTATTTTCTTTGTTTCTTATATATTTTCATAGATTGTACAGAAAACTCGTTGGAAGTTTGATTTATTCGACTACAACCAAACCTAACTTAGAATATTTAGTCAGTGTGTTGAGTCACTTCATGACAAAACCTCTTGAAAATCATTGGGTGGTAGCAAAAGGTGTCTTATGATATCTTTTTTTATAACAGGAATGATTAAATTTTATTTTGTGATAAAAGGTTGGGCCAGAGCCTACTCAACCCCTATTACATATTCTTCAATAGATTTATTTCATTTTACACAACACCGTCAGAATCCAAAGATTATCCATTAGCCATGCGATGAGAACCCATCTTCTGCATTAGTTGTTGTTGTAGTTACATAGGATTCCTTGGAGATGCAGCACAGGAGTATCAAAAAGAGGAACAATGTTATGATCCATTTCCATTTCTCAATGATAGGAAGAGTTGAATCTTGAAGATGCCCAGAATCGAATTCTTCAACACATTAAGCTCCGTTCTCATCTACCTTCATGGATATATTTATCTGAATCATTGTTTTATAAATTTCTTGTCTGTTGAATGCATAGAAAATGCCTTAAGCGAGAAAGAGTAATGGCTAAGTTGAGTTGGACAAGTAGGGTATGAGGTCCTGTCAGTAATGTTGTAATAGAGCCATGACATAGACCGAGCAGTCATCAGAGTTCAAAAGTGATGAGATTGTTTGTATGTAACCTATGAAGTTTATTTGGAAAAAACATGGAGACAAATACTTTGCCTGTTGGAGGGCGTAACATGGAGAACATTTCCTCCATTGTATTGTTCTTGCACAAATGGGAAAATTCTCTCTTATGGAATAGGGTACAAAACATGTGCTTCATCATTATTTGAGAGTTCTCCTTGGGCTAAGAGGCAGCCCATGTTTTCCCTTATGTCCGCTTCCTTCTTTAGATTTTGGAGGATGTGATAGAAGGAACTAGTGGTGAAATTCTGCAACACTTTCCTGAGTCTTTGGAGGGTCTTGTTGAGCATTGTATTTTTGAGATAGTCACCCGTGTTTAAGATTTTTATCAAGATTTCTGAATCCCTGAAGACTTGAATGCTTTTTACTCTATTCCCTTGAGCAAGATGGCAAGCTTTGAGAAGTCATAATATTTCTGCCTAGTTGTTACTGCTCTATCCTAGGCCCTAAAAAAAACTGTCTTTGTTGTGCTCATCCGGGGAGTATATTACATCGCCTACTCCTGATATCCCTGGGTTTCCTTTGGAGGCTCCGTCGAACAAAATTGTGACTTTGCCGTATTTCTCCCACCACTTTTGAAAATCCAGTTTAGGGGTTCAGAGCCACCACTCTGGGTTGGAACAAGGCCGAGAGGGGTTATTTTTATTACTAGCACACCTCAAAGACTCACAGAGCTAGATAATCTCTTCTGGGAGGAGCGCACTATCTCGCTTATGAGGCTGATTCTCAATAGTTTCCCACAACAATGCTTTGGCTTCAGTAGCCACTACAGTGGGAGAACGCAGACTGATTTTGAAAGTGGCTTCATTCCTTGCTAACCACACTTCCCAGCTAATGAATTTTGGTATCGCATACCAGATTTTGGCCCACATGGATTTTCTCTTCAACACATGAAGGGATTTCCCTTTCTAGGAGGCAAATAAATTAACTATTGTGAGTTACGTTGGGGTTTGAGCATTGAGCCTGTACATAGCCTGTGTCCATACTTCTTGAGTGAAGGGGAAGTCAATAAATAGATGATCAAGCATTTCCTGAGCCGAGAAATAGATAGGGAATCTATGGGGCTCGATAATTCCACGTTTCACTAAGTTGTCTCCTATCAGGACTCTTCTGTGCATGAGAACTCAGTAGAAGAAGTTTACCTTTGGAAGAACAAAGGGGTCTCAAACATGCTACCATAGTGAAGGACAGTGGATTTGTAGGTACTGTTCTTGGAGAGATGCTTCATAAGCATTGGTCTTTTCCCAGCCCCAATTGTCCCTTGAGTGGAGGTGCATAGGAGCCATTCCCGAGATCACAGCAAAGAAGAGGCGATGTTGAGGATGCATCCTTTCTGGAAGGTAATGGAAATTCCAGGTGATCTAATTCCCACTAGAGTCCCATGATGAAATATCTATCAGCTTGTGGATGTCATGTTGAGTGAGATGGTCAAGTAGATCTATGAATTCAGGGGCGAATTTGATGGGTTAGAGTCCCATGATCTTATCTTCCCACAACCCAATTCTTTTCCCGTTTCTAGGGATTATGTATAGGTGATCTTTAAAAAACTCCCAGCCTCAGCTGCATAGCTTCCATAGAGTGGTTCCTTTACATGAGGCTCCTTCATCCATATCGTTTACTGAGAGCCCGCGCAATACTTTTTAATGAGTAGTTGGCTTATAGGATGTCGATGATTTGAGAATATTTTCTAGAGAATCTTTCTTCCCAAAGCTAGATTGGCCAACCTAGGGTCTCTTACCTGAAGACCACCTTCTGATAATGGCCTTTTCACAATGTCCCAACTTACCAGGTTAATTTGTTTTTGATTCCCCTTTCCTCCTTTCCACAGGAAATTTCGAATCAACTTAGAAAGATGCTCGGTGATCGTTTTTGGAGCCAAAAGAAACAAAGGCTGATAGATTGGAAGGGAGGAGAGAAACATTTTTACAAGGATAAGCTTCCCTGCTATGGTAAGCCACTGAATGCCCCAAGCAGTCATTTTTTCCTTAATTTTACTGATAACTTCCAACCAATGAGGGGCTTTGCTGGTTCCCAAAGTTAAAGGCAGGACTAAGTACTTGAATTTATCCCAAGAGATGAAGCCCATGAAGCCTAGGGATAGAAAAATCCGAAGAATGGTTTGTTGATCTACCGCCCATCCATACACTGCACTTTTCCTCCTATTGACCAAAGCTTCGAAAAATCTGTAGGAGCTTTGAATAACATCATTAAAATCCCTTGCAATTTTAAGGGAGGCACCTGCCATGAGAAGAGAGTCATCGACAAACAAGGCGTGGTTGATTGGGTCTGATCCTCTCATCGCCTTGATGCCTGGAAGTGCCCCATTTAACTTCTCTATTGTCAGCTTTCAACTTAGATAATCTTCCATCAAAATGTACAGGAAGGGGTACAGTGGGTATCCTTTCCTTATGCCCCTTAAAGCTTTGAAACAGTTGGTCGGACTACCATTTACTAAAGGGGCTATCCACATCTCTCCTATACATGCTTTAATCAATTTTATAAAATTAGAGCTGAAGCTAAAAGTGGAAAGATATTGAAGGAGAAAGGAGTGCCTTAGTCGATCAAAGAGTGCCTTACTCGATCAAAGGCGTTCATCATGTCCAATTTAATGATCATCCCTTGCTTTTGGTGTTGGTGGCTAGAATGAATGGTTTCCTGCACTAGGATCACATTATCAAGGATATGCATGCCTTTAACAAACACACCTTGGTTGGGAGAGATGAGGTTTTGTAGTAGAGGCTTAATTCTATTCACAAGAAGTTTGGAGAGAATTTTGTAACAGAAATTGCAAAGCAAAATTGGCCTAAAACGGTCAAAAGCCACCTGGTTCACTTCTTTTGGGATTAGTGCTAGGAAAGTGGAGTTTTTGCTTCCTCCCATTTTGGCTTTTTGGAGGAAGCGTTTGATTATTCGAAACGTATTAGCTTTGATGATGTCCCAGCAAATTCTATAGAAATGAAAGGAGAACCCATCAGGTCCTGGAGCTTTGTCTGGTTCCATCATCTAGATGACATTGTTGTTTTCATATTCAAGGAAGGGCTTCAGGAGTCTTGAGTTATCCCGCTCTTTTACCATTCTTGGAACATGAGTGAGGAAGTTTGATGATTCCTCCTCATCGTCCAAATATTCTTCTTTGGACTACTGATGGAAATGAGAGGTTGTAGCCTCTTTTAACAGAGTTCTACCTTTGAGGATAGTCCAGTTAGGGGAAGTAATTTAAGCAATGTGATTTCTAGAAAGACGAGCTTGAATTTACTTATGGAAGAAGGTAGATTTTTTGTCTCGAGACACAAGCTTGAGATTACGCGATTTGAGCCTCAAGAATTTTTCCTCCACTCTGAATTATCAGAGAGTGATGAGTTTGGCTTCTTGCTCATTCTGAATTTCTTAAGAGGTAATGTCTTGCAACTCCATGTCTAGTTGTTGATCGAACAAATGCTTGGTGGTCTCCTTTTTAAGCCTAGTGGGGGAGTCTGAAGGCTTTTTTATCCATTCTTTCAAGGATGTTTTGGTGGCCTTTATTTTTTGTTCCCACACATAATTGGGTGATCCAAGAACAGAGATGGACCAAGCCTTCAAGACTGTGTCCATAAACCCTTCCCTGTTTGTCCATATGGGGCTGAACCGGAAGGGGATGGGCCCCAATTTTTCCTCTTCTTCGAACAATTGAAGAATGGTTTTATGATCTAATGTCAACTTTCATAGAATTTTAGTGGAGATAATCTTATTTTCGAAGAGGAAGGTGCTCTGAAGTAAAAATTTGTCCAAATGGGCTGAAATATGCTCTGCCCCATCTCTGTTGTTTGACCAAGTGTAGAGCCCTTTTTTCAGATTAAAATCTAATAAGTCCCATTGTTGAATCATGTCTTCCACGAAGGGAAGGAAATGACCCCTACTGTTGATTCCTCCTCTTCTTTCCTTTGGCTCAAAGATTAGATTGCAGTCTCCTGCTAGAATTATATTCTTGGGGGAGTAAGAATATAGAAAAACGAACATGGTTTTCTAGCTGTCTTTGTTTTCTGTATAGAGGATTGGGACATAAAGATTAAAGACGGTGAAGGTGATCTTACTTGGAAGGTGCCATAGTTCAGTATAGATCCAATGCTGCATTTGGAAGGAGTTTTCAAGATGAAATTTGTCTTCCTCGCAGAGAGTGGTGAGCTCATCACATGTACACCTAGCACTTGCTACTTTTCTGGCTTTTGTTTTCCATTTTACTTTGTTGAGGTCGAGAAGGGCATCCCCTTCTATTTTAGTCCCTTGGAGCATGAGGATCTCGGGGGATTTAGATTCCAAAATGTTTTTCACAACTTCAGCTTTTAAGGGATTCCCCAAGCCTCTGCAATTCCAAGAGACTAATTGCATTATTTATTAGCAAAGGGGGAAGCAGACCCTCCCTTGGGAGGCCTCGTTCTAGTATTTTTGCGGATGGACATCTCAATTGTGGGTTGGTTGCCTTTCATTTCTTGTCTCTTAACCTCTTGTTCCCTTGCCTCTCTGTGAGATTTCCTCCCAACTCTTTTCAAAGGCCTTTCGATTGTCTCATCTTCCGAGGATCCAGAGATCTCTAGAGACTTCTTCCTTGTCATCTCTACATAGGATGGGGGGCTAAATGTACCTGTTGGAGGTCAGGCTTGTATAGGGCCTATTTCCTCTGGTATTTTATCTTCTACCATAGTCATGGGCTATTGTTCGACCTCTTCCACTCTTGGAGGGCCTATGCTCCCCTCCCCTTGTACCATGGGAGGTGCTCCACTCCCCATGGGTACTGCTTTCCCTTTGGTTCTGCTATTCTATTTAGTTGGTGCTGATTTCTAAACCTGAGTCCATTTTTCTCCCTTTGAGTTCTCGATCTCCTCCTCTGTCTTCTTTTTACAATGCCTGGCAAAGTGACCGTGGCCATGACAATGTTGGCATTTAAATGGGATTTTCTCATAGTCTAACACTTGAATGTGAGACCAATCAGCCATTGTGAGCTTTATAGCTTCAGGGAGGCCTTCCTCCATGTCGACTTCTACACAAATTCTTGCGCAAGAGTATTGGTCCCTCCTTTCTGCACGGTCTATGTATTTTCCAAGCTTATTACCTATGGTTTCTATTGGGGTTCCAGCAGTGTAGAGGTAAGTGAGGCACGTGTACCCAAACAAGGACAACCGAGGGAACATCCTGAGTTGGATCGAAATCCAGGGTTCATTGGTTCAAGCACTGACCCTGAGGGCCCATGAAATATGAGCCATTTCTGAATATGAAATTTCTATCCTCTATCGAATCAAAGGCGAACACGAAGAATCCCTTAGTGACTAAGTGAATTCTGATTCCTTCTTTGACTAGATATCTCCAGTTTCTTTGCACCCACGCATCAACGGCTTTGGGCAAGGGCCAAAGCCCGGTGAACTGCCCCATAAGCCCTTGTTCTTCTAGATTCAGAGTTGATCTATAACGTTCTTCGGTTGGCAAGGAAAACGTGGGGATGGTTTCCAACCTTTTGACGAACTTCTGTTGGTGTTTGTTTGTTGCATGTAGCTACTAGCTTCCTAAACATCGTCAGCTCGGGAGGAATAGGAGGATCAACCTCAGGGCCCCCTCCTGGGACCATGGCGATGGAGCAACACACATATGCGTTGTGGATCAGAGGTCACCATTGCACCATGCACACGATCATGAAAAAAGTCCTAAGGTATCTTCAAGGAACTATAAATTTTGGCATTAAATATACTGATTCTTTTGATGTTAAACTAACAAGCTATTCAGATTCAGATTGGGTTGGAGATCTGAACGATAAAATATCTATAACAGGGTATGCTTTCAATATTGGGTCCGAGGTCATTTCTTGGTGCAGTGAAAATCAAAGTGTGGTATCTCTATCATGAACAGAAGCAGAGTATCAAGTTGTATGTGTAGCCACTTGTGAAGCAAATTGGTTGAAGAGACTTCTTCATGATGCAGAAGAAGAACAAAAGGATGCTACGGTGATCAAATGCGACAACCAAAGTTCAATCAAGCTCATAAATAATCTTGTTTTTCATAAAAACATAAAACATGTAGATACTCAATTTTACTTTGTTAGAGAAAAAGTTTAGGCCAAAGAGATTTTTATTGAATATTGTAACACGAGTGAAAATGCAGCGCATATCTTCACAAGTCTCTTAGGAAGAGTAAATTTGAATTGTTTAGGGAGATGTTAGGTGTGCAAGTGACTCCTTCCTCCATTAAGGGGAATTTTCTTATTGAATATTAACACTCGTGAAAATGGAGTTCATATCTTCACCAAGCCTCTTGGGAAGACTAAATTTGAATTGTTTAAAGAGATGTTACGTGCACAATTGAATCCTTTCTCCATTAAAGGGGAGAGTTGAAAATAAATGTAGAAAATTTGTTTCATGTTGTATATGTCCTATATTAAAATTGGTTCCTATTTTCTAAAAGATGGTTATTATCTCCTTAAGTTGAATGTAGCTTGAGCAATCTCAAAGTGTAACTTACTCACTTATGAACTGCTAATTTATATAAGTTTTACTATATTTTTATCTTTCTATCTTTTTAACAAATTTCCTAGCCATGGTTAAATTTAATTTTCCAAAAATAATGCGAAACTTGTTACATTTAATTTTCCAAAAATAATGCGAAACTAATAAATAAATTAACTCGATAATTAATAGGAGAGATTTTCGCTAATATCAGTACCGACGCTATGAAAGAAATAAATCTATCACTTTCATTTACTTTGTCAGTTTGAATTTGTGGCACTTTCATTTTTGGTCGGTTTGAATTTGTGGCACTTTCATTTTCTTTGTTTTAATCGGTTTGAATGTGTGGCACTTTCATTTTCTTTGTTTTAATGGACTACAGTGACATTCGTAGTTTTTGGTTACAAATAATTTCTAGTTTAATGGTAAGTTTCTGGGTATAATTCACGAGATGAGGTTTTAAATCTTATTAAGTATATGTATGACTTATTGTGTTTTGGTTAGAAGAGTAGGTGATAGTGGCAGCCAGTTAAATTTAGATTTGATTCTGGATATTCAGGATAATTCTCACCTCTCCTAGATTAAAAAAAAAAAACAAATAGCAGACCTAGGTATATAGTGACAGCGGATAACTCTCACCTTTCCTAGATTAAAAAAAAAAACAAATAGCAAACCTAGATATATAGTGGCAGCTAGTTAGATTTGATCGTCCTGAATTAAAAAAACAAAAAACAAATAATTTCTCCAAGTTACGGATTCTCCTAGATTAAAAAAAACAAACAAATAACTTCTAGCACTTTCATTTTCTTTGGCTTTAATTGACTACAATGAACATCCGTAGTCATTGGTAACAAATAACTTTGTCAGTTTGAATTTGTGGCTTTAATTGACTACAATGAACATCGGTAGTCATGGGTAACAAATAACTGACTAGTCGCTCTGCTCGACTTTTGTTTCATCCTTTGGTGTAATCATGGTTGTTGCAAAGGAGGAGCTCTGTGTTGTGGCTCTTCTGTTTCCAATCCTGGCTATGGTGTCCCTTGCACAGAACCATGGAAATACTATGTCAGTTTTCTCATTCCCATCATTCGTCAACGAAAACAGCAGTCGGTTGATATACATGGGAAACGCTTCTTCTTCACATGGTTACATCGATCTCACTCCATCGCCGAATACTACATCCAGTGCTTCCCACGAGTATTCTGACATGTATAAGTGCATCGGAAGGGTTCTTTACCGTGAACCCATCACGCTCTGGCCGGCCACATTTACTACCACCTTCACCCTGTTGGTTAAAACCATCACACTCCCTGATGGGCTGAAGAATTTCAATGGCGACGGTCTGGCCTTCATCATAGTCCCCAACACGAGACCCTTTCTCCCAGACAGTTGGGGAGGATCCCTGGGCTTGTTCGATTCATCCACGGACGGAAACACAACGAATCAGCTAGCCATCGAATTCGACACCTTCCAGAACGAGCGAGATCCAAACGACAACCATGTCGGCATAGACACCAACAGCAGAATATCCAACGCCACCGCCGATCTCGGTAAAAACGGCATCGACCTCAAATCGGGGCGGCCGATAAGGTTTCGAATCCATTACGATGGCTGGAGCAAAACCCTGCAAATATATGCCGCCTATGCAGATCGACCAGTTCCCTATTCGTTCATCTTAAATCACACAATCGAGCTATCAAGAACCGTTCCGAAATCAGCGTACCTGGGATTCTCGGCTGCAACGGGGAATTCTTTCGAGATTCAGCGTATTTTGGACTGGAATTTCAGTTCCGTTAGCCTGCCTGAGTCGTCTTTGCATATGCACCCAGAACAGACTTCGAAGCACGATTCGATAAGTAGGGGACTCCAGATCAGCCTCCTTGTCGGTTCTATTACCGTCGGGCTTGTGCTGGCAGGATTGTCGGCATGGTTCGTCGCTAGAACTACGAAGAGGAGAAGAGGTACCGGACCGACCTCAGACCAAGGGCTGAGCGGGAATCTAGCGATTAGGGAGGGTCACTCTGCAGGCTCACCGTATGGGCCTCATGGGTTTTCCTACGAACGATTGTGTGGGGCGACAAAGAACTTTAGCGAGACGGAACTGCTCGGAACCGGCGGCTTTGGGAGCGTTTACAAGGGAACTCTTGAAGGTCGAGACGGAGACGCGGCACTTGTCGCGGTGAAGAGAATCTCCGCATTGTCGAGACAGGGAGAAAGGGAATTCATCTCAGAGATAAGTACTATAGGCCGACTTCGACACAGGAACCTGGTGCAGCTCCAGGGCTGGTGCCATGACAGGGATGAGCTGTTGCTCGTCTATGACTATATGCCCAACGGTAGCCTCGACAAGCTCCTCTTCACGCAGCCAGGGGACAAACATCCGAATCAGGCCCCCCTGACATGGGTCCGAAGGCACCGAATCTTATGTGGGCTGGCTTCAGCTTTGTTGTATCTTCACGAAGAATGGGAGCAGAGGATCGTTCACCGGGACGTTAAACCCAGCAACGTTATGCTAGATGGGGACTTCAATGCCCGTCTGGGTGACTTCGGACTCGCGAGACTCATTGAACACGACGAGACATCTCCTGCTGTCACCACCAAGATGGCAGGGACGCCTGGCTACTGGGCGCCCGAGTGCGGTTACACAGGCAGGGCCACTGCAGAATCCGATGTTTACAGTTTCGGGGTCGTTGTGTTGGAGGTGGCCAGCGGCAGGCCGGTTGTGGAGCGAAATCCACCATTATCAGAGGGAAATTTGGTGGACTGGATCTGGGATCTTTACGGACAGGGAAGAGTTATGGAGGCTGCGGATCCAAGATTGGGTGGAGATTTTGAGGAAGAGCAGATGAAACGAGCATTGATTTTGGGACTTTCTTGCTCACATCCGGATCCACAGCTGCGTCCAACAATCAGAGAAGCTTTACAGGTTCTCATAAATCCCAGTGAACAGTTAATGATGCTTCCTTCTTCGAGGCCATTGGCTATTTATGTTGTTTTGCCACGCATAGCCTCCTTCCATTCTCCCTCTGCTACATCCCGTTCAAATGATGTCGGCTACGCCAAGTCTGAGAGCAGTAATGGAATCGCGTCAGTACAGACTCCGCCTTAAAATATGGTAAAATATATATGAAACCCATAATAAATGTATGATAATGACGTGAGTTTCACAGACAGAATCTATCCTATGGCATCATATAGGGAAGAGATATGCTTCATGCTATTTTCTCTCTTTTCTGTAAGAAGAACACGAACGCTCTAATCTGGGCTAGGTTTGGTGCAGCGCTATCCATGGTTCTAAACAGGTAGCATACAGTGAGCAGGTCAATAAAATCGAAGTTATAATTTTTTTCTGATGTATATATATACAGTGTAAAGCCAATAAAAATGGAAGACTCATTTCCAGATCCATTAAACCTCAAAGCTATTTTGTCTCACTTCGAGTGTACAGAAATATTATTTCCAGTTCAATGAACCTTCAATTTCGCTATGCATAAACTTCATTTCCAGATCCATTAAGCTCCTGAGAAATTTATATATTTAATTCCTTTGCATTGTGGAATTTCTATTTTCTATAGTTTGATTGTGTATACTACAAATATTGAGATTATATTTTAACATGGTAATTTGCACTGAGATCTCCCAATTTAAATTCACGCTGTCCGGACCTATGCGTAAAAACTTCATTTCCAGGTCGATTAAGCCTTATGACACATCTTCAAACCCTTTAACGTTTGCGAGGTTTCCATTTCAGATCGATTCATCATACGCTGTAACCTTCATACCCTTTAATCTTGTGAGATTTATGTATGTTTCGATATCTAATGTAATTTCTCTATGTGCTTGTTTATAGATTTTTATGTTTGGATATCTAATGTAATTTCTCTATGTGTTTATTTATTTGATTGCATGCATTTGATGTATTAATTTTAATGTAGATGTTGATTCTTAATAATATTTGATTGTTTGCATTAGATGTATTGATTTTAGCATAGAGGTTGATTTTTAATCCTATTTGATTGCTTGCACTAGATGCATTGATTTTAGTGTAGATGTCAATTTCTAATTTTATTTTATTGATTGCACTATATGCATTGATTTCAATGTAGATGGTGATTTTTAATTTTATTTGATTGCTTGTACTAGATGCATTGATTTCAGTGTAGATTGTGATTTTTATGCCTATTTAATTGCTTGCACTAGATGTATTGATTTCAATGTAAATGGTGATTTCTAATCCTATTTGATTGCTTGCATTAGATGCATTGATTTTAGTGTAGATGTTGATTTCTAATCATATTTGATTGTTTGCACTAGATGCGTTGATTTCAATGTAGACGTTGATTTCTAATCTTATTTGATTGCTTGCATTAGATGCATTGATTTTAGTGTAGATGTTGATTTTTAATCTTATTTGATTGCTTGCGTTAGATTCATTTATTTCAGCACAGATGTTTTCTAATATTTTCTAATTTTGTGACTAGATGCATTATTTTCAGTGTAGATGATGATCGCTGATTTGATGTAACTCAATGTATGATGGTACATTAGCTTAAAGAGATTGGATTAAGAATACACATTGATTTTAGTGTAAGCACAAAAAAATGCGTGACAATTTACATTGATTTTTGTGTTATAGTAATTCAACCTATTAATGTTGGAGAACGAGAGAGACAAGATATGTTGTATACTACAATAGTTGAAGTTAAAGAATTTAATTTTTTACAATCATTTTCATATAATGATATGAAAATATAGAATAACTAACAAATAATGTAAATATTTTGTAATTCTAACCACTCATTTAAAAAAATCAAAATTACATTATTTCTTAACTTTTGCAAAACAAACTATAAAAAAAAAATAAAAAATCATCAAAATATTTTGAAGGAAATAAATTATTTCAAACATTAGCAATGAAACAAATGAGTTCAAGAGTAATTTTGATGCAATAAACTATTAAAACTACTCTTCAAAAGATATTTAATAATCCGTGGAGGGACACTATTAAGAATTATTAATTGTCAAAAGTTGTAATATCTAAAATTAAATGAAATATATGTGCAACATCAATCTTTTTGTAAACTATTGACAATATTGTCTCCCTTCTTCATTACCAACTAATTACTAACATACAATTACATACACATATAGAAATATAACACAACAATCGTAACATTCAGAAACATTACCATCCAAATCCAAACCCATAAACACACAAACCACTCAAAGCATCCAAGCGCAAACATACAAACCATTCAAGGCAATCAACAAAAACAAAATGAAAGAAGAGAATGACATAGCCATGTCAAATAAAGAAAACATAATGTAAATTTCAAAATATGAAGTTTATCTCAAACATATACATAATAATAATAATAGATCAATTTCTGAAATTGCAAATCTTTTTTGAAATTCCAAATTCCAAAAAAAATGTGCATCGAAAAAAATTTAATCCTCTCGATGCATGATAGATTGAGAATTAAATATATTTAAACTAGTGATCAACACAAACCTCCATGTTATATTGGTCTACATGTGCGTTTTATGACATCCGTATACAACATGCTTAACAAAATGTAGCAAATTTTTTATTGATATCACTGGGTATATATATAACTATGGTTAAAAAAAGGAATATTAAATCTCGTACGGTTATCCCTTTATATTCTCTTTAAAATGTTTGTAAAATATATATAATTCGATAGATTTATTTTTCTACAGCGTTGACTAAAGAAAGAATATGCAGTCACAGAAACAAGCCAAAATATTTTGGTTTTTTGCAGTTAGAGTGTAAGACACATAAATTCCACAAATAGTTTTTTTAAGGAAGAAAAAGCGTAATATATTCATAAAAGAAGATTATATAATGCTAATGTAAAAAGCATATGCAGAAATGTAAACCGAGCCATATGCAAATCTGCTTAAACAGATTTTAAATAAAACCCGGAAAGAACAAGACAACCCAGCTATAAGGTGCAGAATAGTTAGACTAATAAAAAATGCAAGCAATTAGAAACGCGATGCTAAAGAATCGGAGCAAAGGTACCAAGGTAAAATAATCAGAGTAGTGTTCTTTCCTTGACACGGTTGACTAACGCAAGCAAAATAATTTGGACCTAGTTTTTTTTTCAAGTACAGTGTAAAACAAATTAAACCGTGTAAATAATTAGACGAATAAGGAGAACGGGTGATATTATTTGTAAATCTAT
>APFE031745989.1:28438-85374 GCA_000404065.3 Pinus taeda | reverse complement strand
TCCTTGTTGTCCAAAAAAACTACAAGATACTATGTTTTCCTAGAGGATGTAAAAATACATAGAGTAGAATTTTTTTTTTTTCCATAACTTGAAAACCATGCATCCATTTACCAATCTGTTTCAGGGTGAGATTAATATGTATGATGGTAACATGCTCAAGCCATTTTAGCAAATTCTAGTGCACGATTTCCATGAAATTGGTCTCAATCACCTTCAGTGATTTTTGCATTTTCTCAATATCCATGCATCCATTTAAAAAATTCTTTTATGGGAATATCCATATGGATGGTGGTAACATGCCGAAGCAATTTTAGCAAATTCTAGTGCACAGCTTCCAAGAAATCAACTTCCATCACCCTCATCCATTTTTAGTTTTTGTCGACATCTATGCATCCATTGACCAATTTTTTTCTTCGGGGAGGTGCATAATGATAATGGCAACATGCTCAAAAATTTTCATCTCAATTCAGTCTACAGTTTGGGAGATATGGACAAAACATGTCGTTCTCATGTAAACCTACAGGATACAGAACAACACCCACATGATTGGCAGTGAGCAGTTTTAAAGGCAATCCAAAGGTCAAAGAAGCTCCTCCAGAGCTTAGCAGTAGCGTCAGGATCATCAACATCACCATCCAACACCTACACATCAACATCAAGTCAGCAGCAACATGCATGTCTCTCCAACAACCATCAGGTAGGTACAGGTATGCAATATTCTTCACCTCTTCTCTTGAGCATATTATAGTTAGAAATTTTTTGTCAAGGAATGAGAGATGAGGTTTTATAAGTTAAGGATTGGTCAACAGTCTCAGCCGCTTTCAGCTAGTTAAATGCAACTCACTCCTTCACTCATGCAATGTTGGAAAGTCAAATTATGAAGCGTGACAATTTCAAGGAATGAGGATAGCAGTTAAAAGAAGAAATTTTTGCAAAGGCCAAGGTCACCACAACACTCCAAGCCCTCCATCCACTTCATATTCACTATCTATTCATTATTCATCCATCCCATTTCATTCTTGAAAAAAAAAAGAAAAGAGAACATCTTCTCCATTTTCATGAAATTTTAATTTCCGATCAGCAAGAAGGATATTCAAAGAGAAAAGGAGGACCACAAAGAGACCCTTGTCACTCACATTTTTTTTACCACTCATTACCATTCATTCCTCCACCATTTATGTCATTTTTTCCACTCCTTTACTTCAGTTTACAAAGGGACTGTGTTTTCTACAGGATGATCCTATAGGAATTAAAATGACCCATAAATCCTACATGAGCCAGTACTAAGGCAAATAAATTGTGGAACAAGGTAGTAGAATGTTGATAAGGGTGTGGAAGACCTTGCCAAACTAAACAAATAATCAAGAACCATCTTAAATAAGGGGAAGAAGGCAAACTAATGGTCTTAAGAAACAAGGATTTTTCTTTGCACAAATATGTTTTTTTGGCTTGTCCTTGTAGAGCTTACAAAAAAGATTCTTAATGCACAAGAGAGAGGCCACCAGGGCCATGGATGAGTCACAATGAGGTCACTAATTTTCTCAGAGGATGAGCAACACTTTCAGCAGGGGGGTATGATGGGCCTCTAAATTAGACATAAATCAAGGCCCATGCTTCTAATTTAAAACATAAATTAAGGTCTATGACCATCCTTTAGCACATTAAACCTCCCTTTTTGCATTAGGAAATTTATTTTTAACTTTAATATATTCATTAGGAAGGTTTATGAATAATTGAATATTTGTGCCTAATATTATTTATTTTTGTGGAATATTATGAGAATATTGGGTAGATTATGAAGAGTTGGAGGAGGAGATAATTTAGGGACTTGTTCCCTACTACTGGAGGATAAATTATAAATAATATTTCAACAATATATTATGAAATTATGGCACAAACTATGGACTCCAATGATTGAGAAAATCTAGGAATGTGTTCCACTAATCAAGGGAGCAGATCCACTAATCAAGGGATTTCGGTGGGGAAAGCTTCCTCCATCCATGGGGAATGTTTCTTAATCATTTTATATAAGTAGCAAATCAAATTTGCCTCTAGGGAATGATTGAGAAAATATAGGAATGTGTTCCCTACCATTTAATGCAAATTCCTAGTATTAGGGACCAGATCCACTAATCAATGGATTTTGGTGGGGAAAGCTTCCTCCATTCATGGGTAATGATTCCTAATCATTTCATATAAGTACCAAGTCGAATTTTCCTCTAGGGGGAGTTTTTCATTAGTGTTATTGTGGAGAGAGTTTGTATTCTTCCAGCTCCAATGATTTTCTTGCAGAGATGTAATTCTATTGATGAAAATAATGAAGATTGGTGTCATGTTAACCTTCTAAATCTTGTTTTCCTCCATAGGTCTCTGAGTTTCCTTGGGCTTGGCCATCCTAGGAACCTCAGCATCCTTTTGTATCATTTCCTTTCCTTCTTTTCATTGCTTATTCACATGCATCACTAGCTTTTATTTCTTTCTATTTCTGCATTTAGTATTAATGATTGCTTGTTGTAGGATTGAATTAAATGGTTGATGTAAGTTCTTTTGTAGGATCAAGAGAATTATTTCATCATTGAAAAACCTTTGGAAGTTCATAATAATCATTGAGTTGCTTGGATTAGTCGTCTCATTGCCAAATTTAGATTGTTGGACCTCCTTTTTAGCAAAGAATAGTAAATTTATGCTATTTTTTAGAGCACGCTAACTAGCTTCAATCAAATTGATTCCAATTGAATTATATAAAAAAAACATTTTAGTTCATAAAAAAAATTACCCCATTGGATTTACACTTGATTTGGTTAGCCATTTTTTAGATTTACTAGCTCACTAGTTCTCGAATTTCTAGATTTTTGACTAGTAATGTTTTCTATTTTTTTTGCATGGGTTAACAAAGGTCTTTTTGAGTGATTCCACTTGGAATGGAGACCTAAGACATCCTAGTTAATACCAAAAATTTTCCCATCCAATTTAGAGTTGATGTTCTTGGTCATTCCATGAATTATTGTAAATTTGTACATCATGTAGGAAATCAAGGGATCCTATAGGAAACCACTGTAGGATCCTGTAGGAAAGCTTGTTTTGAGGCCGAACTGAGGAAAAATCCTCTAGGAAGCTAAAAAAGGGTCCCTAATTGTCTCCCAAGCCTTCTGACCATTCACCATCATCTCCAAGCCACCTGCCACATCACCAAAAGAGATTAGCTTTCACACTCTCACATGAAAAAGACAAAAAGAAAAACAAATTTATTTTATTCATTTACATGCACAATAGTAGAAGGTTTTATGGTTTGAATTTACATGCTTAGGATAGTAGGATTGCAAACATGATAAATTAGCATTCTTTTGAAGCAAAGCCTCTTAGGAGTTAGTTAAAAAATGGTGTCTTTTAGCATTTGATTTCATTCTCTTTCCTTGTACTTTCTTTCTTGCAATACGTGAAGGTTCCATTTCGAACATTTCATTTTCTTCAATTAGTTTAGGATTTGAATTCAATACATACACTCCATTACATTATGACATCCAAGGAAGGACACATTGTATGTTGCCCATATAGTGTCGACACCTCTTAAGTTTGTACAAACCCCGGGTTGATAATTAAAGTCGGTAGCCTTGAGAGTTGCAGCATTCTTGTTGCAATACCGAGGCTCATACCAAAGAAAACATTTACCACATGTAATAATGAATCCCTCAAAGTATGCACCCTACTTAGCATGTGTAAGTCCCTACATAAATATGGAATTATGTGTAGGAGAAATCTATCATAACTATCAGAACCTTATACTGACCACAAATAGATGATGCTAAGAATATGACAAGTGTTACAAGTGTAAGGAATTTGTCATTTAATTATGTTCTTGACATTCCACCATCCTTCTCCCTCACAATTGCATCGAGATAATGATAATTACCATCCGTTGATGCCATTGTAATGCTTTGAACGAGGAATGAAACAATGGCAGTACCCCCTAGATAGATCATTGCAACAATATCTTCAAGTCCTTATGGGATGTGAATTGAGTGATAATAAGGAGCAACATTCTTTAAAAGAAAAACCATTGTTAAAGTCACGGATAAAGTCACACCTTTGAATATGCTTATATCACACACATGAGATCCCTTGAATAGAAATAGAAACCACTCATCCAACACTATCAAACCTCCCTTCTGATTGATATCTAGTGGTACCCATGTAGGCCCAAAGCCCTAACAAGGGATTTCCAATGGAATATGTCAACTTAATTTGTATTTACATTCACACAAACGAAAACAAAAGTTTAGGAAAATGGGGATTATCAACCAAACCCATTTCCTCTCTTTGAAAATAAATATGATGTTCCCATGTTCTAATCCAATCCATAGTAGATGGAGACCTTCTCAATCAATACATGCCAAACTTGACCTCATCGAGGGTTTATTTCCCTCTAGGTTTCCACAAAAGAAAAAAATCATATGAGTAGAATTGCCTTTGGTGGATTAATAGCAAAATCCAATGCCAAAAAGAAAAAATATATATGTGAGATTGACATTGGGGGATCAGCACTGACTTTGAACTCTAAATTATTTTAATGAAAATGAATTTTATCGTCACCCATAACAACTTCCATATTTCGTGGTCTTTCCACCCCACAAAATATGAGAATGACATGTACATGTAATCCAAATACAAGGAATTCTTGATACTTGGGAGGGGAATGGAATGCAATTTCACTTAACAATGGCATGGTTGGGTTCAACACTCCAATTGATTGAGGTTATAATTAATCTTAGATTTATGGCATGTGCTTTCTTTGTGTAGGACCATACATTTTTTCACATATAAAAAGTATATTCACTTATATTGAACTCAACATGTTGGTTGAAAATCTAGTGAATTATGGCAGAACCATTCTTACAATATTGCATCTAGCCTTGAGGCCCATCTTTTGAATCCTAGTTAGTTTACACTTTTCATGAAATGCAAAATTCTATAGATAAAGTTGAAGCATAAATCTAACAACTATATTTCTAGATACCTATAAACAATCGCAACTCATAATATATCTAGTGTGCTACCAACATCACCTTACCTCAAATAAGGTGTGCATGAAATTCAATATACAAAGAAAACATGATAAATTCATATCTCTATTTGATATGGGCAACTGAGTTTTGGATACTATCTCTCCACCCAACCTTAAATTGGGCTACATGGTGGTCTCTCTTGCATCCTAGGAACCCCTGAGATGGATTCCATAGTAGTGGTTAGGGACTTGTCGATGTATAGCTTGGCTAGATCTTGGTCTTTAGAGAGAAAAATCCTTCCACCCTCTAGCTACATCACAATGTTTAAGTTATTCGAGCTCACATCTAGTTTTGAGAGCTTATGAAGGTTTCTAGGGTCCCAAGAACGATATGGCTATGTGTCATACAAACCAAGATTGAATATAATGTCATGTTAAGATGAACGAGTTTGCCATTATATTTTCTATTAACTTTTATCACATCATCTTTGCATTCACATAATTGTTAGTGAAATGAATGTGGCCTGAATGCAAGCTTAACTTGGACTAGGAAAATTCCTAGAAGCTTGCATTGCTCTTCTAGATTTGATTACCTATAGGAAAGGCTTGAGCCTATCTTGCTTTATCTTTAAGACTTCTAAGATTACTAAAACAAATATGGCAGTGAAAGTGCACTACCTATGAGAAATTACTGCACGAAAGGTCTAGTAGTAACAACAGTTTCCAAACACGTTAGAGAGTAGTGAATTCATAGGGGAAAACCTGAGAATGACAAGGGTCTCTAAAATGTGTTAAAATAGTGATAGCACCACAACACCTTGCATATGTCTAAACTAGGTGTACATCTCCTTTTGCAGAATATCCAAGGTACTTATAGATAGGTAAGTGATCGAAAATCAATAAATTAATAGAGGGATAGCATAGTCCCAAAATAAAAGAGGATTGTAGGCTATGGATGGTTTCCTATTAGTAAGTGTGGTAGTAAAACCAAGGAAAAAGGGTAAGGTTTCATTCGTGGGATTGTTAATCACAATCGTAGAAAACCTAGGAGTGGATGGATATATCTATATACACACACACACACACACACACACACACACACACACAAACTAAGTGTAAAGCTAAAAATCGAGAGTATTCATGTTATGAAATCTCATTTGGCTAATGGCGTGGAAGGAGCTAGTGAACTAGGCAAACAGTGAAACCGACAGGTGGATCTAGTATCCTATACAACTAATGCAATGAAAAGAATGGAAGCATTTACCTACAATCCACAAAGAATTGGTGATATATTATTTTTCCATTACCACAGGGTCTCCCCTTGGACAAAACCTAGAGAACCACGTGACTCTTTCCTAAAACCCTACATTCCCAAGAGTGCATCCTCCCTATCTCTAACTTTTTTGTTGGTTTTGTTTTTTCATCCTTCGTCTATTTTTGTCCACCTGCCATAATCTTGTAGGCCAGCCAACATAAATCCACATTCACCTTTATTTTCACCTATCAGCTTCCATCATTTCCACCAAATTAGTCCCTATCCAAGAATTTGTCCACCTTAGATTTGGAATTTGTCTCTCCAACTCAATTCATTTAATTTATTAAGGTTACAATGTAACCGAACTATTACATTTACAAGGCTAGAGTTTTGAGTGCTTTCAGTGGTAATGGAAACATAAAAGAAATACAATTATAGTGAAAAATGATGCACTCTAAAGGGATCATACAAAACTATTGAAAACATGGACTTATACAAAGATTGTTTTTCATCCTTGAAATTTTGGAATTAAACAAATCCAAATGGGTTGTTTCTTCAATGAAATAGGCAAGTGAACGTAAATAGGGTAATGCAACATGTCCATAAACCAAGCCCTCAGCTCAAAGACTTGGATATGATCAAACCACCTCCATTTTCCCTCCAAATATTAGAAAAGAATGGAAAAAGAAACACTTTGTTAGAAACATTGTCATTGCATCACTTATATATTATGTTATCAGTAACTGGTACAGTGAAGACTTCTTTATAGACTGTAAATTTATACCACTTAAATATATGGGGGCCATGCATCTACCATAAGAAGGAACTTATTATGTTGTTTGAACACTTACGAACACCAAAGCTATTAGCACAATAAAAGCAATAGACCATGCATTGAGAATAAAACCACTACATCAATAGAGTGCCAACTAAAAGGATGTTGTCATTGTATCACTTATATATCATGTTATTAATAATAAAGACAATGAGAAATTATTTATAGACCATATAATTATACCACTTAAATATAGGGTTTCCATGCCCATATGAAGGAACTTACTATGTACTTTGAACACTTACGAACACCAAAGCCATTATCACAATAAAATAAATGGCCCATGCACTAAGAATTGTGCCACTATATCAACAGACTGCCAACTAAAAGGAGGTTAACATTCTTGCAAATCCCACAATAGTAATACAACATCTATACATTGCATATACCAAAGAAGCCAAAAAATTACTAACTAGGCTAAACAATTGAGAATCACATAGAAACTAGGGAAACAAGGAAATGGGCCATGCACTAGAAATAATACCAGTAGATCAAAGGAATGTTGAGTAGGGAAGATCCACATTCTTACGTAGCACACATAGAAAAGAGGGAAAGAAGAATGAATATGAGTAAGGATTGGAGAAATAGATGGATGCTCCCATAGATGATGAGCATAACCACAAGTCTAGGCCAGGTCATAAAGATGAGAAAAATAGAACCTCTCTTAGCCATGGATACTTTGCAGCTAGAAAAACAATTTATAGTGTTTTATTTGATCTATGCTTCTTTTTTTATCAAATATTGATTCAATCATCCTTTGTAGAAAGTTTGAATGACAAGGGAATTAACAATGTTGATATGTATTATCAAGAAACCTATATTGTAACATGCTTGTACTTGTAAATTTTTCTACATAATATAATTATTTCTACAATTAAGAAATTGATCAGATGAATTGTGAGATTAGGCACTATAGAAATTTCTACAAATAGTGATCTAATACCATATATAAATTAATGTGTAGATTAAATATTGCTCATAAAATTTGCTAAATCACATGACTTGAAGCTACTCTACTGATTTGTAGAAGTTAATTCACCATCTAAAACAAGAATCATAGACATGAAAGAGGAAACATCACACAAGCACAAAAATTTATCTAGGTGAAAGGAACGGCTCAAAACCCCTTACTACCTATATTTCATTAATCAGAGAATAGAAAATAAATACAATTCTTTCTCAAGCCTGAGCACACGCTGGAAGTGTACAGTCTATCCCTCTGCTTGATAGACTAACTCTGGTCACCACTTAGCCACTTTTTTCAAGCCTACAAACTCCTATTTCCTTGTGTTGTTCCCTTGGGAATTAGGCCCTTGTTAATTAGGAAATTCCCTCATCTGGATTGTGCAATTCCTTTATGTCAATTCTCTAAATTCATGAAACACCTGTACGCTTTAGAATAGTCTACAACTAATAGTACACTGCCTTGAAATATCCATATTAACTAGGTAACTCAATTTCTCTGCATGCATGAGTTAGTTTAGGTTGATTGATTAGTTATTTGGATGATCACTCAGTGTGGTTGAACTTCCACTTCCATAACTTGATATTCCACTAGTTCCTCCAACAATTAGAACTATTTTAACTAACCATAACTCAATTTAATTGAATTAAATTGCTACAACTGAAATTAACTTAACCTAGGATCCTAAAATTTAGGAACACATTGCACACAACTAAACTTCATGCCCCTAACTCGAATTAACATAGCTAGACTTTTGTTTATTAGGAGTCAACACAAGTAATTTGAACCTCAACTCATTAACTCAAATTGAGTGTTCTTAACTGAGTGATAAGGGCCATGTCACCTTAGCTAAATCCTCCAAGTTGTCTATAGATATGGTATTTCAAATTTCTTAATTAAGGAAAAAATCAAATTGAGACTTTTCTTGCTGCATTTTCAACACTCCCTCTCAATAAGAAAGGGGTTCTCAACTACCCCGATCTAGCAACTTTGGAATGTACTACATTCAACACCTCTCACTATTTTTGTTGCTCCTGCAACTCTTGCAACTGAGAAACATCCAAAAAAGACTGAATTAACTATGTATATAATTTCCTACTAGGAAAATTGTGTTGCTGCTACTCTGCTACTAAGCCTCCTACTATGCTATTAACAATGCTCTACACTCAATATCTGATAGACACTGATCCTCCAAATATTGAATAATGTTGGCTCGTGTAACAAGATAATGATCCATCAAGAGAACGCCTTAATGGACTCTCCCAAAATTTCTGCAACTCTTGGACTAAGGATCTACATCGCCCCACTACACTCCTGGAGGCATGGTAACATTCATGGCGAAATATGATCTACTCATATTGCTGTTGCTATCGCTCTGCTGCTGCTTCCACGCTGTTGTTGTAGATACTACAATAATGAGTATTATCTCCCCAGATCCTGATGTACTAGCTTCCATAGGGCTACTCCCTCTGAAACTAGACTCCCTCTGAGTTTCGATCTACCTGTGGGACATAAAGTTTCTCCTTAATCTACTAATATCAATTATCAAAAATCCATTTTTTCTCACTAAACACTGACTCATTGATCTACCCACTAGCAACCTTCTAGCTCCATTAAGAAGTCTGGATACAGGGTCTTCTGGATCTGCCCTGAGCTAAGGCTCCATAACCCTTGCCTCGTAACAACTTATTATTTCTTCAATGATCATTGTACATGAAGAATTTAAGGATTGGTTCTATTGTGAATTTGACTATGATACCATGTAGAAATTAGTGTGTGGATTCAATACTTCTCATGAAATTTTCTAAATCACAAGACTTGAAGCTACTCTACTAATATGAGGAAGTTAATTCACCATCTAAAATAATAATCATAGACATGAAAAAGGGAACATCACACATACACAAATTTATTTAGGGGAAAGCAACTGCTCAAAACTCCTTACTATTTGTATTGCATTAATCATAGAATAGAGAAGAAACACAATGCTTGCTCAAGCCTGAGAACACCATAGTCTATCCCTTTACCTATTCAAATGACTCTAGCTAACACTTAGACAAATTTTCAAGCCTCCAAGATCATATTTCCTTGTGCTATTCCCTTGGGAATTAGACCCCTATTAATTAGGAAATTCCCTCATCTAGACTGCGCAATTGCTTTCAGTCAATTCTTTGGCTACATGTACCACCTGTACACTTCATAATAGTATAAAACTAATAGTGCACTACCTTGAAATCTCCATCTCAACTTGCTAACTCGAATTCTCTACATGCATGAGTTAGTATACGTTGATTGATTAGTTATCTAGATTATCACTCAGTGTGGTTGAAGTTCCACTTCCACAACTTGACCTTCCACTAGTTCCTCCAACAGTTAGAACTAGTTTAATTGACCATAACTCAATTTAATTGAATTAGATTGCTACGACTGAAATTAACTCAATCTACGCTCTTAAAATTTAGGAACCCACTACAAAAAACTGAACTTCATGCCCCTAACTCAAATTAACTAAGCTAGACTCCTATTTTTCAGGAATAAACATAGGTAAATTGGACCTCAACTCATTAACTTGAATTAAGTGTTCTTAACTAAGTGACAAGTGACATGTCACCTCAGGTAACTCCTCTAGGTTATTTGCTGATATGGAATTTTAAATTTCATCAATTTAATTAAGGAAAAAATCAAATTGATAATTTTCTTGCTACATTTTCCAGAGACACCACAACCCTAATATGTCTTCCTAAAAACCTAGGAAGAAAGATGAAACATACATCTGACAATATTATTGTAAAAAAGTAGTTGTTATTATTAATATTGCAACCAAAGAGATAGATTGAAAATATAAGTTGTAGCTGAAAATAGTAGCTTTATTATGAGCATGGAAATAGTAGAATATTTATTTATGAGTCAAATAAATAGACCTTATAGTAGTACAACACAAGCTTTTAGAATAATGGAGCAATATTGATACAATATCCACCACTTTTCGAGGTGTGCATTTGTGAAATACCTAAAAATGGGCAAGGTAGGGGAAAATAGCCATCAAACAATTCTGAGAGAGGCATGTCCTAAAGGATAGAAAATCTAGCAGAACCAACATGTGTACAAATAAATTTATCTAAGCATTCATTATAACTGATGACGGTTTCTAATATGGAAAAATGAATGACCTAAAATGAATGCTTGGGATGAAATTAAGTAAAACTCTTCAATACCTTATTCCATGGATATGCAGTAATTTGAGGGAATTTAAGTTATGTATAATTCGGATTTGTGCACTTAATCTCCTCTCAAGTTGGAGTCCCCATAACCTATAGCACCCAAATATACTGAGTAAAATATATAAAATTGACAACCTCCAAATGAAAACCATTCTACACAACTAATTGCTGACGTCGATGATCTCCACCAATTGGTCAACACCACTTTCTCTAGGAAATATGGGTTGTCAACAATAATAACAAGATAATAAAAAAACTTTAGCCAAGATGTCAGTGTTCAAGCAAGATTACATTTTGTAGAGACACATCTTACACTCTTGAAGAGTAGAGGATGAGGAAAATTCCTAGAGCTTCCACCAAGATGCATAGCTAATATGAGTAGAAGTAAAAAATGCAATGCAATATCAACATATTGAAAATGGAAACCAAAAATAGAAAGGAAAGCCCTATTGTATTGTAACAAAGTAGTTTTAAATAAGAAACAAACTTGAGTCAATAGCCAAGACACAAAAACACATATGAGAAAGTCAAACACCCTAAAATTGAAAAATCTCATTGAATGAAATTATTGAAGAGATTCTGAAGTTCTCCAATCAAAAAAATATCATAAGAATACGCTGTGCAATAAAGACCGAGAAAATATAGAACCATAAAAATATAATTATGATGAACATAAAGTTATCATAATTACACTTAAACAACATCTATATCATATGTTCAAGGTTTAACAACAAATTGAACCGAACAAGAGAGAAGACAAATAATTAAACTATTTTATTATTAGGGACAATTATTGTTTAGTACTTTCAAAACTAAAACGTCTCATTTCTTCATATCAAGGCCCTTCTAAAGAAGTCCCTATACAATAAATAAGGAACACTAGATGCCTAAAAGCACACAAATTACGAGATACCCTAATTTTATTTCCACCACAAACTTCCCATTACACTAAATATACGACTGATGTAAATAATTTAAACACAATATTATAGGAAACTAATAATTATGTTAAAGTATGGGGACATACTTTAGGCTCTTAAGCGAAATTCCAATAGCAATGGGAAAGAATAACACCAACTATGGGATAGGTAAAGTATAACTTTTATGGAGCTTCCAAATTAAACCAAGGACCAACTACTCCAAGAGATGTATTTAGAAACCATGAGGGTAAAATAGTAGTATCAAATTCTAATTCCTGGGCCAAAAGAGAAATAAAGCATAATTCTTAGCATGAGTATGTGGGATTAAAGAAAGCATATGACTTCCCTTCAAACATATTGGATTCAAAGGTAACTAAAAACTCATTATTGACTATCTAAGTGGGAATAACTATAAGCCATATTTGGGAATCGGGAGAAACCTATCACAGATAAGGAAATATGAAGACCTATTTGTTCATCTATGTCAAAAAAGAAGCTAATCAAGTTCTTGATTGGGTAATTAGCTTAAAGTATCTAGGAAAGGGAATGAAATAGAGAATTTCAAACCTTGATTAATCATGCAATAAGAAGGTTCTCAACATGGACTAAGGAGAAGGTAATTTAGGCCTTAGGCACTATTGAAACATCAAAATTTGGACCAAGTCCTATGTGAATTATAAACTTAGATCATGATGGATAAAGAAACATTTTTAAAGCCTAATAAACCTAACATTTATATTTTTCCCCTTTGGAGTCAATTTCCAACATTCTAAGAAAGGTAATGGTGCTACTCAATTTTTTATTGATTGTATGTACGATTCACATAAACCTATTGGTTGTCACCTAAATTCAATGCAAAACTATGCTAACCATCCAATGTGGGACATATTCCACTACTTCACTCATTCGTTTATTCGTGAAGCAACAAAGATTCATGAAGCACATTCCTGCTAGCAGAGGAATGAAAAAATATGTGTTTCTGAAGAAAAATGAAATAGTAAAGAATATAATATCATAGATTTGATTAGGATGTCACTCTTGTCCTTACCACAATAGAGGAAGGAGGGGGAGGAATTAACATAGCTTAAGGTAAAGTTATCCTTCGATCTATGTTATGTAAATTTCATATCTAGTTATTTGGGTGGCCAGACAAATCAGTAAGGCTAGCCATAGATTTTCCCCTCCTATTTCAACCTATATTCCACCATTAGGAAATGAGAAACTATTATTCTCTCATTACTTATTAGGGTAGGATCCTTTTGTAAGTAGAGAATAAGGGTAAGTAGATCCAAGATTTGTGCATTTCCTTTTAAAATGGGAGGATAAACTAGAAAAAGGGGTATAACATTTTTCTCATCACAATAGGGAATCTAAAAAGTATAAAAAAACCTCCTTAATAACTATTTTCCAATGTAACAGAGTGAAAATGATCTTGTGAGTATAATGAGAAACCAAGTCCACACAAAGTTCCAGCCTAGGCCTCATCTATATTGAGATCCCTCATCAAAATTTACTCATAATTATACCAAATTTTCGAAATCATTTTTACAATTTTAGTAAATCTAACAAACTGACATTTTTTCAACCACTTTGGCCAAATTTGGTCACTATTTTGTGAAGCAAAGTCTTTCATAATGACAGTTGGAGCAAAAATTTAAACAAAAAGAATTCTAATTTTTTTTAGCAGTTTGACCAAATTTGATAACTATGGTGTAAAGAGAAAATTATTTCACAAATATAGCTAGAACTCAAATCTAAACAAAAGAAATTAACTTTGTGACCACTTCAAGCATGTGGTCATTCTTAGAGGAATCTTCATAAGTTAGAAAGTCACGTCCTTCACTTCTTGGGAAATTTTCTATCTATCCAATCCAATCCAATCCAATCAAAGAGCCATTAGCATAAAAAAAAAGAGCAAATGCCATTTCTCTTGACAATTGTGGTTGATTGGTCCCAAATAATGAATTTTGGTTTGTGCTTAAGGTAGGAAAATAGAGAATAGGATTATTAGACTTGAACGACTTAAATGTATTTGAGGTTGAAAGGTGTGGTTCCATATATGATTATTGGGTGCTACATTAGATTACTAGAAAGGAAGAGGATTTATAGTGGGCCAATGCAGCTCGATTGTGCTAAATTATGATAAAGAGGAGACTGGTTAACTTCATGTTTTCTCCTCCATGGTAAATGGATATTTAAGATGGAAGAAATGTTGGCTTAAAGATAGAATGGTTGAGTGCTTCATTTCCTAGAGATACAAAGATGATTGTTTCATTCTTAGCAGAGACATGATGGTCTATTACTCTCTTGGATTGTTTATTGTTCCTACAACTGCCACCAATAGGAATGTTTTCAAAAATGGTGAAGTTGTCATATATTGTAGTTTTTATAGTAATATAATTACATGTTTGTAGAATCAAATATGAGGCATTTGGAGGGTTGTTAATTATGTGGTTTAATTATTCATTCCAACATAGGCAGCCTTGGGCATGGCATGAGGTCATCTGGAAGTTTTAATGCATTGTTTTGCAAGAAACTCTGTAGAAATTGACCGGGATAAATACTTGAATCAGATTAGGTAATATATTAAAACCCAAGAACTAATATATTTTAGCTATAGACAAAACAGATCTCAAAGTATCAAACAACATAGATCCATCAAGATCTATAGGCAAAAAAACCCATGTAGAGAGAGGGACTCTATAACATCTAGCACCTCTCCAATCATGAATATAGTTGATTATGTTTTTTTACTTGACTTTCCATTATTTAGGAGGTGTTATGAAGTTGTTTGTGTGTGAATATTAAAACAATTTTTATTTAAATTCTTACCATTTTACAAATTAATTGCATCTCCAAATATTAAAACACCTCGCTCTCTCTATAGAAAGGCATCTAAAAAAATTATACAATCAAATTGTATACATCTAAATAGTGAGAAAATCTATCATAAACCACTTAATCAAGCATAATTCTAAAAATATTATAAGTTTAACATAATGCAAAAAGAAGCGCACAATCTCAGGAACGTGAAGGTTTGTGATATCTATGGTCATTGTGAACTATAACACTTAGTCTGGTAGTAGAGGTATAAACCCTATTTTTAGATATCCAATAATTACAATATTTGTTTTTAAATGAGTTAGGAAAAGCTCATACTTTATAAAATATTCTATTTTCTTTTATTTTATTAAATAAAATATTTTCTTTCCTCTCTAAAAACTCTAGGAAAAAAAAAATTGTACTCACAAAAAAATTAATACTAGCAGGCATGTCCTCATTCCCAGCATTTAGTAAGAAATATATATTGTTTAATAAAAAATTCCTTAGACATGAGAAACAAATACTAGCTTAAGTGGAAATATCTCATATATCAAACACAAGAATAATATAGCTACAATTGTCCATATTATCTTGTGATAAGGTAGGTTCAAATTCCAACCATCATAATCCAAAAACCCAACTCAACATTTAAATTTTAATTTTAATGCTTAAGAAATGGAATATGTTATGAAGTCTTTTCTCATAAACCTAGACATGACACTTAAACTGAAAAGTTAATACCTAACTGAGTGAGGGAGGATTAATAGAGAAGGATGCTATGAAATATTAGTTTACATGATAAGATTCCTTACAGTTGAGTGAAGGAGGATGCTATAAAATCTTTGGTCACATGAAAGGATATGATGAAAATTGTTAACAACTAAATGAGGGAAGATGATTTAAAACAATAATCTTTGGTTACTGAAATGATCTATGGAAAAAAGTCATTGTATTCATAACCTTTAGACTATATACATGAATATTTTGGCATCAACAATGATTGAAGGAGAATTCAAGAGCAATCTCATGAATGCAATCAATGAAGAAGACCTTACTTGGGTGCAGTCGACAGGATCCGTGCAATCTTCAACAAAATTGAGAACCTTTTCACTAGTGAAAATGCCCTAAATAATTTCAAATTAGTGAATCACAGATATGTCCCCAATTCTTCACAAGTCACGTTCTGGAGTTAATCAACAGACATATATATATATATATATATATATATTATATATATATATATATATAACTATATATTATTATAACATTGACTAGATTTATTCTTTGAGAGTTGTAAGAATATCTCTCATTTGAAGGCCACAGATGTTGTTATAAAACCTAGGCAAAAGAAGAAAAGGTTCAAGGAGGAGTGAATTAAAGAAAAATGGATATGCATATAAGAATAAGAAGAAATAAAATAGAAAATGTCTCGTGTGATAAAGGCTTGAGATATTTATAGCTGAAATGAGAGCTAGGCCTCCATGCAAGATGTAAATAGATTTTGGAATAATACAGATGTGTGTTAAAAAATTCCTTATATTATATATGTGTGTGGTGTGTGTGTGTGTGTGTGTGTGTGTGTGTTATAATTATTATATATATATATATATATATATATGTATGTATGTATGTATGTATATGTATATATTGTATACATATATTATACTATATATATATATATATTATATAATATATATATATTATATGTATATATATATATAGTATGTATGTATCATAGAGTACATATCTAATATATATATGACTGGTGTGTGTATCGTTTATACATATCTTATTATATATATTATACATATATACATATATATATATGTGTGTATATATACTATATCATATTATATATATATATATATATAATATATATATTATATTATTAATATATATTATATATAATATATTTATAGCATATAACAATTGACTAGATTATTCTCTTGAGAGTTGTAAGAATCTCTCATTTGAAGGCCCGGATGTTGTTATAAAACCTAGGCAAAAGAAGAAAAGGTCAAAGGGGGAATGAATTAAAGAAAAATGGACATGAATATAAGAATAAGAAGAAAATAAAATGGAAAATGTCTTGTGTGATAAAGGCTTGAGATATTTATAGCTGAAATGAGAGCTAGACCTCCATGCAAGATGTAAATAGATTTTGGAATGACCTATTGAAATATTACGGTTAGATGGGAAAAAGTTATTCATGTGAAGCTATAATCCCTAAAACTAGACTGGAACGGATTAATAGATTGAGATTTGTTACACTGATAACAAGTTAACTAGAATTATATATTAATGCTAGAGTTTGAGAAAATTGAAAGTAAATCTTACATGGAAGGTTTGTTCTGAGTAGTCGAGATCCTAGAAACCCTATAGAAGAAACATATAGATATAATATTGAATTACATTAAATATTATAACTTCAAAGGAAAATGAAAGAAGGGATTTACTAGGTTAAAATCCTTTAAAATATGATAACCAATGTTAGCAATAATAATTAGTGTAGAAAAGAATAAAGGGTTCATAGAGATGAGACCCTTCTTAGTTTTCACAATAGGGTTTTGAGACCCAAAATTTATAGTAATAATAGTCGAAATAAGGTTTTGTAAAACCATTCAACACATAAATGAAAACCAGCAAGACGGAAAAAGGGGGTCCAATAGTTGGCTAGACAAAAATTGTGCGCATTGTAGGCCTGGAGTTGAAGTAACATGACCTAGTCATCTGGTAAGTTTATCATTCAAAACCCAAAAGAAAATATTGAAAACCCTTATCGTGAATGTTCCAAAAAAATCAAATGCAATATCTCAAACCATGTATACCAGAAAAGATAAAAAAATAGAGAGTGAAAATTACCTTTCGAGCGTTATGGGGTCGAAACCATGAAATGGCCACAATCCAAGCTCTCTTCCCAGCATCTAGACCATTTTATGTTGCTACCCTTGCTTGAAAAATTTAAAACCCGAAAAGATAAACTTGCATTCTTTTAGCTTTATGACTTTCTCCTCAATGGGAGCCACCTTAGTATTCTTCTTCCAATGCACGTTAAGCCAAAATCCACTTTGATAAATCTTTTGGAATCCAAACTCCTCTTTGATACATATTTGGGCATTAATGGAATGGTGAGGATCATCTACTCACAAAAAAGATTCCCAGTTGCTAAACACCATTCTTCTAACCTTGGATGCAATCCAAAAGTGGCCCACAAAATGTTATGGAGTCGAATTTTAAGGCTACATTTGAATTTTGAGATCTATTGCACCATGTACATAGAGTCAATCAAGATTGAAACATAACGACTGCAACACTGTTATCCCACCAAGGCTTGGTTTTTATTTATAGTTTTAATAAAAAAGACTAAGTCAAGTAGATTCATTGGGCTATGAAAAGGGAAAGCGAGCCAAGTTTCAATTAAAAAAATTAAAATAATAATTTATAATAAAGTTGAGGCAAAATA
Source organism: Pinus taeda (assembly GCA_000404065.3). Classification (NCBI taxonomy): domain Eukaryota; kingdom Viridiplantae; phylum Streptophyta; class Pinopsida; order Pinales; family Pinaceae; genus Pinus; species Pinus taeda. Next base: position 66,891 of record APFE031745989.1, on the reverse strand, counting down.
ATAATCTTAAGACAAATAGTAATTTCATATCAAATACACATCTTAAACAACCCTTTCATGTAATAGTGTATTTCTCATTGTTTGGAAAAAGATAACAGTAATTAACTAATATACATGGGAAACAATTCATTTACTGACGGTTACATAGATATCACTCCATTTCCAAACGCGATAATTGACGCTCCCTCAAATCAGATGGGTCAATTTTTGTAACAATTCCTGGTTGATTTTCCATGTAAATAAAATAAGACCAAGGTCATGGGACACATATTCCAAGCTGAATGGTGGGTAAACATTACAGTTGATATCACTTGTAGTTTAGTAATGGCTATGGAAATTAACAATGGCATTGGTAAAGGAAAAGAGCAAATAATTGGCATTTAATTATGAGAAATAAAGGAAAATGGGAGAAAAGGGAGATGAATAGACATAAATATTCATGCAATAGAAATTAGAAAGAAAATGAAGGAAAATAAAGAAAATAGGAAAAAGGAAAGGAAGAGACTAGACATCAATGATTAAAAGGCATTAGAGAAATAGTTGATGGCTTTTGAAAATTTTCTATTCATCTCTAATTCATTCTTTCATACACTCTTACACATTAGATCATTCTTGGAGCATCCTAGCATTCACTTATAATTGGATAAAGAAAGCAAGGAAGGAAGGTATTTGTGGGCAGTTGGAAAGAGGATTAGATCAGTAGCTATAACAAGGGTTCATTGTAGGTAACAGGTTGCATGTGTGATTTCCTTGTTGATATTTGAATGAGTGGTACATGCATGTGGTTACATGGTTATGTGATGTCATTCACATGAATATTTTCCTATATTGACATTGGTTTTAGCCTCAACTTTCTATTTCCTGGATAGACATGATCTAGTGGGTTCTCTGTTTGTATTTTTTATTGGTTCTCAGGTTCCCCAGTGGAAGTGGGTTGGGATAAAATATCTAGAGCCCTGTTACAAGTTGGGTTCCCTAGAGGATGTGGCTTGAGATGGTAGTTCTTTGGATCCATGTAATAGCTTAGGATCCCTAGAGGCCATGGGTTGAGATAGGAGTCCTTGGGGCCCTCGATAACTTGGGAAGATACCAATCTAGTTTGATGTTAGTGATTTATGGACTAGTTTATGTGAAATCACTATGGTTGAGGTTTGAGGTGGTTTGGACTCTAGAATCCCTGGTTGGTTCTATTTTTTTTTAACCTATACAACCCCAATGCATGTTTGTAATATGGCATAGGGGTGATTGACTGAAAGATGGATTTGGTTTAGCCCAATCTATGGTCGGTTGGTATGTCGAAGTCCCTAACTTGGTTGACATTTTCATATGTTAATATGATTTATTTTCTTATTATGATCTATGAGTACATGTATTGGTTATTATGTTGATCTTGTGGTAGTTTTTTCATTGATTATACTCTATTTAAATGCTGGTTATATACATTGTAACATGATGTAATATCACTATAGTGTTTGTTCATGATTTGAGAAGTTATTAAGTGGCTGACCAATGCATGGGTTAACAAGAGTTATTGCAACTACTTGAGAGGGAATTGGAACTTCTTGATGATTCTATAATGAAGTTAAAAATTTTATGATCATATATGCATTCATGACCTGTAGCTACTATGCTTATCATGTGTTTGGCGAAATGTCTATTCTGTGACTAGTATGTTTTGAGCCAGTTTTAGCCTTAACATTCATTTGTTAAACTTGTTGATATCCTAGATCTAATTCTGGAAGGTTTTGGGAAGTTCTGGGTGGTGATTTGGAGGCTAGCATGAAAAAGCGGCATAGATCTTGCAACAGTGGGCATAGAATAGGAATTTTGGTCATAATTGCATGCAAGAAGGTTCGTGGGTGCGGTTGGATCCTTCCAACCACATGCATAGAGCGTCATGGGTGCGGTTGGGATGTAAAGTTTGTTAAACTGAGTTCTATATTAGGATATGATAACTAGAGGTTGTTATATTACTTCTAAACGATATGGGATTCCTAAGGGATGGTAGTATGCTTCTGGTTAGTAGAATCCACTTCCATAGCTAGAACTTGGAGGTTGGGTCATATCATAGTGACACTCAGCTCATGTTTACCCTGGAGGGCTTGGGTAACTGGGTAAATGTGGGAGGGGTAGGTTAGAGATTGGTATCAGAGTAAGGTTGTAACACTGGACGTAAAAACCCTGGTTAAAAATCCATGTAAAAATATATAAGACCATGGTCATGGTACATATATTACAAACTGAATGGTGGGAAAAATATCCTAGTGGGTGTTCATTTCAATTATTATGGCTAAAGGAATTTGGCAAAGGCAATGGAAAAGGCATTGAAAAGGAAAAGTGGCATTAATTGGCATTTTATTTATGAAATAAAGGAAATTATGAGAAAATGAAGGTTTTTGGGAGGAAGATCCCCCAAGGGTAGTTTTGGGGAAAAAAGTCCATGTTTAAGTCAATTTTTATAATATAATTCTAAAGACTCCACATTTTGTGGTCACAGAGAACAAAGGTTTTATGTGTTAAATAGGGTAGCCTGCCCTTAGTTTTGTAAAGTAAATTCAGCTATAAGAGATCTACCCATGGTTCGCGGACCATGGGATTGTATAAAAAGAGCTAAGCTCTAAGTAGTTTGAGAGATAGATAATGGCAGATCATGTAATAGAGTGATAGCTCTGAAGAAGAAGTCTAAGTCTTGGGTCGTAGCATAGGTAGAGGCTCTGCAACTGAGTGTGTAGAGGCCTAGGGTAGAAGTCCACAACTGAGTGCATGCACCCTTGCAGTTGTGTGCACAGGGTGGACAAAGTCTTTAAACACTTGGAAGATATTAATAAAGAGAGATATTCTGCAATTTCCATTTCTTTGTTTTGTTGATACATTTGGATATTTATGTATGAATTTCCTTTACTGTGCTTATTTGATGCATGAAAGACCACAATTACATTATTTAATTGGATGCATTTACGAATATTTAGTTACGCTATGTTAACTATAATTGTTTGATTAGATAAGCAAGTCACTTAGATTAATTGGGGAACTTGTACAACGCGTAGCTCTAGTAGTGCGAAATTACCTGAGCAGTAGGCTAGGGCTGCACGAAGGTCGATTGTATACTTTCATGAAGGTATTGAAGTCTGGAATAGAGGGTTTGTCTTGCAAGCCCTAGAGCGAAGAGACCTACGCGAAGGCAGGGATAGAAGGAATCAAACGACATCACAACCATCTTAGGGTGCAAAAACTTGGTTCCAGCATCCCCCCATACTGCTTCGGGTGAGATTTCGATCCACAATCCATGGGATGATGCCGAAAGGGTCAGTAGTATAGGGATTTGTTTGGCTAATTAACGTTGAACCTAGGTTAAGCACCCCAATGAATCTACATAAGAGATGTGTGATGTCGTAATAATGGAATCCAACTAAGAAGGACATTAGAGACTAGTTGGATAGAAAGATCCACAAATTCGTGGCATAGGAGAGTAATAACCCACGACTAACAAAGGAACAGTGGTTGGACAGATATCGATATATGGATATCCACAAGATCTTTTTCTGCTCCTTCCCTAGTAATATATACGATTGGATCGCAAAACTAGTAGATAGCTATGGAAGGTGGAAACTTGATGGTCCTATTGTGTGGACCATGGAGCTAGTGCGAAGGTTGGAAGCATCAGAGGATAAGAGCACTTGCATTGTTGATCATTGGCTCAATCGCATCATAAGAGGATTTGTGACCGAATTCACAGTCGATACCTCAGTCAACTACAACAAGGCATAGCGACGCTTTTTCAAAGGACCGCAAGGTAAGTACGTAAAATATTTGAATACCTGGACTAAAATGCTATTGTGCAAAAAACAGGTTATGCAACTACCTTGATGTTCGGAACTATGTGAAGTGGAAAACTTACAGGAACAAAGGGAAAAAGGGTCCAGAGTATAGTCCATTGATTTCACCTCTGTGAGGCAACAAGGAAGAGATAGTGAAGGTTTCTCTCCGAAGTGATATTCAATTAATAAGACAAGGATTCCCATGAATACCAACTAGACCCACACCACCTCCAACTTCACCCGTACCACCTCCACCTCCACCACAGTTCAGTATGGAAAATATAGTGAAGTTTCCTTTGTTCAAAGGCTTGGGAAATGAAGACCCAGACAAATTCTGGTTCATTGGGAAGGTTATATGGGAAGCTCAAGGTGTTACAGATGATCATATAAAGAAGGAAACATTGGTTAGTGCTCTACAAGATCACACGCTAACCTGGTATATTAAGTACTCTAATGATAACCTGAATTCTAGAGTAGTAGACATCTAGGCAACACTTAATAGAGAATTCAGTAGACCTAAATTTGAGGCGTAGTTGATTGTGTGCTTCGAAGAGATCATGATGCAACAAGGTGAGATGTCTTGGGAATTAGATGAGAGGTTAAAGTGTACAATTCGTGAAGCCAACATGAATTTGACAAATGGACAACATCGCGATTGGCTTGTAGCTTTGATACTACCTGCGCTATCAGAGAAAAAGATAACAACTTAGGGAGAGGCCTTACAGATTTCCATGAGGCTACATGAAACATCGATGCAATATCTAAATCTAGGAGTTTAGAAGATCCATGTGCAGCTGAAGAATCTATGCCTTGAGATGCAAAGTCTTAAGCAGGATAGGACGGTTCGACCAGAGGTGTGCGAGGAGGTATGGTGCTTGAAATGCAAGATTCAAGGTCATGAAAAAGACAATTGATTGGTCTTTGAAGACTATATTGTAGGAGGAGGATTGATGCCTTTAAGGTTAGAATCTCAAGCAGAACCTAGCGCAGGGCATGTGTTATGGTGCACTATCTATCAGATAGCCAGAAAACCTGCCACATATAACTGTCAATTGCTACAGAAGTTTGTACAGGCACAACAATAGCTGTTCTGAAGCTTTTGTAGGCCAGTCAAGCATGATGAGTATACTTGTAGGAGCTATGAATTAATGATGGATAGAAGCCCACCTATAGGGTTCAGGCCGAAACGTGGCCCCTTGTCTAAAGCATAGGGATGTCGCGGATAGGATTTCAGGGGCACAGATGAGGCCGAGGTGGAGGAGGACCTGATAGAGGTCAAGGAGAGTTGATTTGCTACAATTGCAGAGGATCATGACACTATGCCCGTGATTACACTAATCGAACGTGTCCATTGTGCAAGTATTGCACAGTGTTTGATCATGAAACAAAAGACTGTCCTACATTGATAGCTAGGATATGTGACAAAGGGGCGCTACCACCTCCGCTGACTCAGAACCTATAGATGATGAGGTATGTTCCATGACAAGAAGATCCAAACGTAAATATAGTGCTCAGAAGTGGAATCATGATAGGAGATGACAAGGGGAAATAACTAGAAGATAGTACATGGGTTTGCAAGGCTTCAGCGAAGGAGGTTGAGTTCCATTTGGAGTGCGCACATGAAACCTTCATGGCTAAGAAGAGCTTCACTGAAGCCTCCACCTCAGGAACCAAGGATAAACCTGAGCAGGAGATGGACCCCTCTATGCTCACAACTTTCTTGGAGACCTGTATGAAGTTATTGTGCGATAGTAAGGCTATGAAAGGGTTATAAGAACTCATTAATAGATTCACTAGAACTGCTCTAGGTGAGCCATGCATAGTACGAAAGATTGGCAAGCATAAAACAAGGACGAGACAGGAGATGAGACCGACCATGCCGATAGGAGAGTATGAGATGGATCAGGTTATTTTGGACTTGGGGTCAAACGCGAACGTTCTATCGAAGTAGACTTGGGAATGAATGGGAGACCTACACTACAATGGTCTCCGATTCAGCTAAGGATGGTGAATTAGTAGAAGATCATCCTCATGGGGTGGCTGCAGGGGGTGACTGTGGATATTGAGGGAGCAAGCGCGATGGCTGAATTTGAAGTAATAGAGATAGTGGATGACAAAAATCCATATCCTGCAATCCTGGGAATTGATGGGGCTAATGATATGAATGGGGTAATCAATCTAAAGAAGTGGAAGATGATCTTCAAGAAGAAATCATTGAGCGTAATAATACCCCTAGATCCAGCTAAAGGATCACGTTGTATGGAACCAGTTCGTGATTATGAAAGTGATGATGACCTGGACTGTATAACAATGTGAGACCAAGATTGGGTGAATCCCACCATGGGTGGATGGATTACTTGGGATCGTGAGAGTTCCTACACTTTGAACTCTGATGAAGAAGTAGAAAGTTGGTAGAATCAGTTACATGAAGTAACTACGCTGAATTGAAACATGATGATCCGACCACTACACTGTGTGTCGTCAGAAGTAAGAAATTTTCCTGCTTATGATGGTCTAAATGAGGTAGAAATCTTTTTGGATGCATTTGAAAGGAAGGTACCAGAAAAGCAACACTTCTAGGTGTTGGACTGGGTACTGCGCACTACACCCATAAGATGGTGGGGTACGCATAAGGGAAGCTTTGATGATTGGCGCGAATGTAGGAGAATGATGAGAACTCACTTCGGGAAGCCTAAGATGTGAATGATAAACAACTATGATGGGAAGAATTATCTGCATGCGCATTTGGCCAAATGGACCTAGGCTTATGGAGAAAAGCCCCGACTTGAGTGGGTGCACTTGTTCTGTCATACCTTGGATGTGGTCCCAATGAATTGGTATGTAGAAACAAAGCTCCGTCATGGGACATGCAAATGGGATATCCTGCGCAAAGGATTCATGATGACATTTGATTTTGAGGACGGGTTTGACAGTATTGATGAAGCACTACAAGAGGTGAAAGCAACAATCTTTAGGATACTGTAGGATCCTTTAGACATGATTCAGCGTGAGTGGGATACTTAGCTGAGTCACACGGTAGAATGTTATAATGTAACTACTGAAGAAGAGGACAAGGATCTGTGAAAGATTAACATTCCAGAAATAGGTCACATCAAGGTTGAACGGTTACAGATTGAGAACCCTGATATAACTGCACCATTGAAAATGAAACAAGTAAACATTGGTAATGAGGAAGAGCCCAAATTTGCGAAGATTGGAGACTAATGGGATGACACGATTGTAGATAAGGTTGTTGAATTGCTCTGTGAATACTAGGATTTATTCCCTACCAAGTTTACATATCTGAAAGGGATAATATGGGACCTAGGAATGATGAAGATCATGTTGAAACCCAACACAAAGATAGTTAAGCAAGGGCCTTACTGTCCCAATCTGAATATAAGGAGAAGTTCCGCTTAGAGCTATACAATATGCTTGCAATAGGCATCATTGAGCCTGTGGAAGAATCTAATTGGGTAAGTCCAATGGTGGTACAAGAAAATAAGTAGAAGGATGAAATAAGGATATGCATGGATCTCAGGAAGTTGAATGACACTTATGCACATGATCCTTTCCCAACTCCATTCACTGACAAGGAAGCATATTCCTTCACTGATGGGTTCTCTGGGTACCACTAGTTCAAAATCACGCCAGAGGATAAGAGCAAGATGACCTTCACAACTAAGTGGGGTTTCTTTCAGTACACTGTAATGCTGTTTGGATTGAAGAATTTGCTTGCAATCTTCTCACGTGTAGTTGTTGCTGCATTCAAGGAATTTATTCATAAGTTCTTGGAGGTATATTTTGATGACTGGACTGTGTGTGGGCTAGTTAAGTGCTATGTAGCTAGCTTGTGCTTGATGTTGGATACCTACTGCAGATACCAGATTGTGCTCAATCTCAAGAAGTATCTATTTTGTGTTCCTTTTGGGAACTTGTTTGGGCATGTGGTTTGTAGATAGGGGCTGATGGTAGACCATGCAAAGATCGTAGTGATACTGAACTTGGAAGTTCTGAGGAGTGTGAAACAACTGTGCACTACTCTCGGACATACATGATATTACAGAAAGTTTATCAAGGGCTACGCCCATATCACTGTGCCTATGGAAAAATTATTGAAGAAGGATGTCAAGTTCTGCTGGAATGATGAATGTAAGAAGAGCTTGGATCTATTAAAAGAAAAGATGGTTACCGCACCGATTCTAGTCTTCCCAGACTGGAAGAAAGAGTTTCATGTACATGTCGACGTGTTATGTATAGCACTAGGAGCAGTATTGATACATGTTGGTGGAGAAGCCTTGGACCATCCTATCACCTTTCCAAGATGGAGATTATCCAAATTAGAGAAGAACTATTCCACCACTATGCGCGAGGGGATAGCTATGGTGTATGCACTCTAGAAGTATAAGCACTACTTGCTAGGAGACCATTTTAATATGTATACAAATCACTTTGCGCTAAAGTACCTGCTCAATGAGCTTGTGTTGGGGGGGGAGAATCTACAGATGGCTCTTATTGTTCCAAGAGTATGATTTTGAAGTTTTTGTGGAGCCTAGAAGATTGAACACGAGACCAGGCCATCTATCATGCAATGAAATAGGGGAGGAACCTACTGACTTGGAAGAAGGATTTCTTGATGCACAACTATTTTCAGTGCACATCACAGATGGTCATTTTGAGGATATAATATACTTCCTAACAATAGGAACTGTACTAAAAGGATGCACTATCCAACAAAAGAAGGAATTAGTGGTACGTGCGGCAAATTTATTTGTCATGGTCGGGCATCTATACAAAATGGGGACTGATGAGATACTGTGATGGTATGTACCTGAGTTCAAAAGAAGCAGCATCCACATCTATACAAAATGGGGACTGATGAGATACTGTGATGGTATGTACCTGAGTTCGAAAGAAGCAGCATTCGTCATGGGGGCACCACGGGAGGACATTATGCAGGGAGAGCAACTATGCAAAATATTATATGCATAGGGTTGTGGTGGCCAACCCTCCATCAAGACTCAAAAGCATATTGCAAGGTGTGTGATGTATGTCAATGGACTATTAGAGCATCACGGAGGGATCAGATGCCTTTGAATCCATAAATGACGTTGCAACCCTTCGAGAAGTGGGCGATAGATTTTGTAGGACCCATTCAGCCACAAGGAAAGATGGGAGCAAGGTACACTATCACCGCAATGGAGTATTTGACTCGTTGGGCAAAAGCACATCTAGTGAAGGATTACATGGGCGTGATTGCCACGAGCTTCCTATTTGAGCATGTACTGATGCGATTTGGATGTTTGAAGATTTTGATGAGTGATCATGGTATGCACTTCCTGAATGAGATAATCAACGCACTGAGAGAGGAATTTCAGGTATACCACTAGAAGAGCACACCTTATCACCCACAGGATGACATGATAGTGGAGGCATTCAACAAAGTGCTCAAAAACACATTGACCAAGGTTTGCAATGCTCAGCGAAGTGATTGGGACCTATGCATACCTACAGTAATGTGGGCTTATCGAACGATATGTAAGAAGTTGACTGGACAAACCCCTTTTAGGCTTGTCTATGGTGTGGAAGCAGTAATGCCCATGGAATACATCGTACCTAGTCTGTGCATAGAAAAACTCACAGGAATTACAGATCACAGAGCCTTGGAGGAGAGGCTCGCATAGCTAGATGAACTGGAGGAAGAAATATTTTTGGTTGGATTTCACCAGCAGGTCCAAAAGCAGCGCGAAAAGGCATGGAATGATCAACACATCAAGCTACGCACATTTAAGGTAAATGACCTGGTTTTGTTATATGATAGTAAGTTTGATAAATTTCCAGGGAAGTTCAGGATGCACTAGTTAGGGCCTCATGTTATTAAGGAGATTACCAGTAGAGGAGCGATGTAGCTGGTCGAATTAAATGGAGAACCCTTCCCAAGAAAGGTGAATGGCAATCGCTTGAATCCATACATCGGTGGTCTGGTAATGTGACTAAATGAAGTTAGCATAGTCTTAGCACTCTAGGCAATTGAAAGGAGGCACGAGACTATAAACTACACTGCCTGGGTTGGGGAGCTGCATGATTGGAAGATGGTGTGAAGCAAGGATGTGTCACTGGGTCTACGACATTGAGGGAGCTGCGCTACCTAAGCAGAAATCGTGCAGGTTGGCCGAAAAGTGACCATTAAAGTCACTGTTCATGAAAAGACGGTAGAAGTGAGACCTGATGGAGCAGGTGATTGGCATTTAAGATGAAATTTATGGCTTATATCCTTGAAAACCTATCGCCAATCTGGCTTTAATGAACCGATCTTGGGGGAATGGTCAGATTTGAATTCAAAAAGCCCTGTAAATTACAAGTGGCAGAGTGAGTTTAGGACAACAAGATCTTTTGGATCTTGATGGAAATGAATATCAAAATGGCCATCAATCACAAGATGCGATTGTCGCCCATGGTATACACTAACCTGCAAAGCTATGCCGAGTTTAAAGCTGATTTCCATCGAATATCAATCAGGGTGTAGAAGGACCATACGCAAAAGTGGTATGATTTGTCTTATCTAGTCAGAGATGATGCCATTGATGCAGTGCTTGATAAATGTACTGTGGAGTGGTGCACTACCATAGACTTGGAAGTGGGTGGAAGCAAGTTTTTTGCACAGAAGAAGAAGGAAGAGTCCAAGCTGAAGATGGCATAGCTATTTGGAAAGAGGAAAAAGGAGGCCGTTGAGAAAGACCAGGCGGAACAAGCAGGAAAGGAGGTAGAAAAACAGATAGGTGGCATAGAGTGGTGCTTTGACAAAGGCGCGTGGTTGCTTTTACTTGAGATAGAAGAGGAGGACATAGAGAATCACGAAGCAAACCATCAAGAGGCATCCGCCCACATTAAACTCCTGAGAGAGTTGGAGAAGGGAGGGTCCAGAAAGAAATCCAAAGCAACCAAGACCTTGCTGGACCCTATCACATTAACAGAGGGTGAATTATATGACATCGATGACACAGTCAGAGATTTCACCGTGGAGGCCCTTCAACAATTTGAAAAGTAGTAGCAGATCATACTAGGGGCCATCCAAACCGGGTTGCAGGAGTTGCAAGCCCGTGCATCGTAGGCTAGTACAATGTCTACCAGCTTGGCCATAGGCACTTTAGAGGTTGATGATATGTTGTGCATGAAGGCTTCTAGTGCGATAGTGCAGCTAGATGGAGCATTGACCATGGAAAATGAGGCTGATAGGCCCACTGTAAGTGCCTTGAAGGGAGTTGGACTGAACCTGGTAGCGCTTCCACACGAAGCACTCCACCTCTTGCAGGATGGAGTAATTGTAGATCTGAGGGCCCGTGAGCACCACGCCCTCCACGTGATAAGTGAACAATGGATAAAAAACAAGTAGATGGCCCTATAGAGAAATGTTGCCATTGCTGCTGAGGCCGAGGTGACCAACGAGAGAAAGAATATCATGTAGGTCATGGAGGAGGCATGCAAAAGGGTCCCAGAGTTGGACATTTTGGAGGAGGAGCTAGTTGAGGTCCACATCTGCAAATTGGCCACAGGGATACGTGACACTCGGACAGAGATGGTGCGAATTCAGTTGGAGCTGAACCTACATATTACAGAGCTCCAATTGAGGGCCCAACCTTCAACACCACCAGAAGTAAAGGAATAGTGGGAAACTGCTATCACAGAAGCAGTCGCGGCGATGTAGAGTGTAGTAGCAGATTGTACTCAGTTTTTTGAGCAATTGTTTGAGGTCCTGACCAGCTTGCAGGAGGATCCAAACATCTAGAGGCTAGAGACAGAAGCACATGAACTCTAACAATGGTATGACGAAGTTAAGGGCACAACACAAACTGTTGCACTGACACAAAGGTTAGCCAAGGTGCAGGAAGCCAAGAAGCTAAGGGAACAGGTGGATGCAGCACTACACAAGGAAGCAGTGCTGAAGATGAGACTAAAGCCCTAGATGGAGGAAGCTTATGTAGTCATAGGAAACATTGAAGGCAAGCTCGCGGCTCTGTAAGCGATGCAACAAAAGCTTCAGGATGACAGTGCAGGAGCAGTAACTAAGAAGACAGTTGAAGATGCAAAGTAGGCAACAGCTCAGTGCATGGCTGAAGTTGTGGTCATCAGGGTCGAGATGGATGAGATTCTCGCAAAGATCTTCGTTCCTATCGAGTGACTTGAGTGCGAGTCATGATGTTTGTGTTGGGGGCCTGTTGGGAGCGGGATCCCCCAAGGGTAATTTTGGGGTTAAAAGCCCATATTTAAGTCAATTTTTGTAATATAATTCTTAAGAATCCAGATTTTGTGGTCGCAGAGCGCGAAGGTGTTATGTGTAAAAAAGGTTAGTCTGCCCTTAGTTTTGTAAAGTAAAGTCAACTGTAAGAGATCTACTCGTGGTCCGTGAACCATGAGACTATATAAAAAGAGCTAAGCTCTAAGTAGTTTGAGAGATAGACAATGACAGATCATGTAATAGAGTGATAGCTCTAAAGAAGAAACCTAAGTCTTGGGTTGTAGCATAGGTAGAGGCTCTGCAACTGAGTGCGCAAAGGCCTAGAGTAGAAGTTTGCAGCTGAGTGCACAAACCCCTGAAGCTATGTGCGCAGGGTGGACAGAGTCTATAAACACTTAGAAGATATTAATAAAGAGAGATATTATGCAATTTCTTTGCCTTTGTTCTGTTGATACATTTGGACATTTTATGTATGAATTTCCTTTATTGTGCTTATTTGATGCACGAAAGATCGCAATTACATTATTTAATTGGACACATTTATGAATATTTGGTTACATTGTGTTAATTATAATTGTTTGATAAGATAATAAAGTCACTTAGATTAATTGGGGAACTTATACGACATGTTGCTCTAGCAGTGCTAAAGTACCTGAGCAGTAAGCTAGGGCTGTGCGAAGGTATTGAAGGCCAGAATAGAGTGTTTGTCTTGCAAGCCCTAGAGCAAAGTGATGTGTGCGAAGGAAGGGATAGAAGGAATCAAACGACATCACAACCATCTCAGGGTGCAGAAATTTGGTTCCAGGATCCCCCCACGCTGCTTCGGGTGAGACTTTGGCCCATGCTCCATGAGCTGATGTCAAAAGGGCTAGTAATGTAGGGATTTGTTTGGCTAATTAATGTTGAACCTAGGTCAGGCCCCATCAAGCCAGTAAAGGTGAAAGGTCATAGGTTTCATGTGAGGAGGAAAATGATGGAAAATAATGGGAATTGAAGAAAATAGAGGCCTCATTGATAAAAAGGCTTCTGAGGGTCAATGGGCAGGTTTGGTCAGTGTAGCTTTTTGTGAGTTTATTTTTGGAGATCTCATTATATTCTCTTTCTTTCATACCCTTGGATACTAAGAGTTTTTTTGGAGCACTCTTCAAGAGTGTGGAATACTTGGATTCTTGGAGAGAGAAGGAAAATGAAGAGCATGAAAGCGTAAGTTGGACATCGGGATCAGTAGCTACAATGGGTTTTTCTTGCAGGTACTAAGTTGCATGTATGTTTTCCTCAATAGTTTTGGCATTCATGGCATATGCATGTGGTTTATTGGTCATGATATGTCATTGTCATGGAGGATTGCTTAGATTGATAGTGTATTTGCCTAGCGTTTCCATTTCTGGGATAACCAGGTTTTGTGGGTTCATTTCTTTATTTTTCTAGTCGGTTTTCATGTTTCCTTTAGCTTGGGTTGAGTTACTAGTTCCTGAAAGCCTTGGTTGGACAAACAATTTGGAAGCCCTATAAAAGCTTGGGTTGAGTTACTAGTCGTGGAAGCCTTGGTTGGAAAAATTTTCTAGAAGCCCTTGGTGGTTTGAGTTACTAGTCCTAGAAGCCCTAGTTGGACAAACTCTCTGGAAGCCCAGTGATAGTTGTGGGTTGAGTTACTAGTTATGGAAGCCTTGGTTGGAACAAACACTCTAGATCCCTAGAAGGCTTTGGTAGAGATGAATCTGGTGATGGTTTGTGATGTTCAGGCATGAGGTCGAACCATTGTTTGATGGGTTGAGGTGTTTTGGCCTCTGGAACCCCTGGTTCGATTTTGATGGATTATTCCATGAGATCCCAAATTCATGTTTGGAATATGGGAGGGAGGTATCTGGATGAAGAGAGATTTGGCTCAGCTATGTCTATGGTCAAGTGGTACGTGGAAGTCCCAAATGTGGTTGCACTTTTCTTGTGGCAATAAAAGCTCTTTCCTATGGTATTGATGGGTAAATATTCTTAATGTTATGTGGCTTATATGGTTGTTCTATGCTTAGCATATATGATGTTTATATGCTGGTTATGAATGAGTTTTATGACTGTCGTGATGTTTGGATCATTTCATGTTTTTACTTGTAATTGAATGAACAACGTGTCTATGGAATAATAGATGAAATTGCAAATAATGTGTTGAGGCATCAATGCTTCTTAGTGATTTTCATATAAGTATGAGACCCTTATGCTCAGTTCTATTGTTAAGACATATAGCTTTCATGTTTGTGACAAGTTTGATGAAATGCTTGTGATGGCTAGTAGGGGTCCAGTCCAGTCCTTGTTGATTTTTTTGCAAATGCATATTTTCTCCACTATGAAATTTTATTTCTAAACCTATCATTAAGATTTGGGTAGTGATCTAGGCTCGGGGTGTAAAAATGTGGCACAAATCCCGAAGTCGTAGGCACAACACTAGGGAAAAAAGTCCCGAGAAGCTCCCTTTCCCTTGCTGTGGGATCTCTTGGAGCCTCCTAGTCACACCCTTGTCCATATCAAGGGAGAGTATAGGGGTTTGATGCACTAAAACTTAAATTGGTCTCAAGGGTTGGTTATCTAAGTGGTTGGGATTGCTCTTGGGGGTTTTGTTGCTGATGTGGAAGGACCATGTAATGTGTTCTACCGTTTTCACTTCATTAACTGACACATAGGGAGTCTAATCATATCATAGTAACTTCTCATCACATGTTTACCCCGATTGGATAGTTACTTGGATATATGTGGGAGGAGGAGGTTACATTAGACCTCGGAGCAAATGCATATTGCTATGCATTCATGCTAGTTGTCTATGTGTTCATCATGCATGCTTGTTGGTTATTTGTTGTTATGGTCATGATATCCATGTATGAATTATTATTCTTATGATATTGTATCATGATAATCTAGACTTATTTGTGCATATTTGATATCCTCCTCTGAGAGACATTGAGTTATGATTTAATTATTTCTTCTCTATGGTTTATTTAACATGGCATGTTTGCATGAAATAGAAGACCAAATATAAAGAGAATAATGATGGATTACAGTTCACATGAATCCCCTTATAGGCCTTATGTGAATTCACTGGAATGGGAAAGGTCAGTTAAGAAGTGAGGAGAATAGTTTTCTCTGATCTAGTAGATACACTGAGGAGTCTTAGGGAAGAGATAAAAAGTTGATAGGAATATAAAAATAGGTTGATTGAGGCATATGAAAGGATTTCCAGAGCTCAAGAAAATAAATTCGAGGTTAATACAGTCATCCTTCAAAGTTTTTTAGATTTGCAGAAGTAGGGACGACTGGGAATAAGTCATGGAAATTATGAGAAGACTAATGGGGCTTATTGGTAGTAGGTCTCAAAGAAGGTACGTGTTAGATAGAGATGATATAGTCAGAAGTGGCAAATCCTTAGACAGACCTAATAGGAGGGTTAATGTTTATGGATTCTCTTCTAGATCTGGTTCAGAGAGACATCATCTCCATCATCACTGTCATCCTTATAGGAGGAGTGATAAGTAGTATTTACCAAAAGAGTTCAAGTAATCCAAGCCTCCTACATTTAATGATACAAAAGCATGTTTACGTTGGATGAAGAATTTTTTTAGATTACATGGCTATTCAGTGAACATGAAATCCAAGATATCTACCACACTAGGAAGACATCTAGTGGGAATATGTAAAGCATGTCATATGCATTAGACAAGAAGAGTTGATTTGGGATGAGTTCGAGAGACTCTTTGAGAAGTACTTTCCTAAAAGACATTATGATGAAAGGGCTAAGGAGGTCTATGAGCTAAATATAGGTTCTATGACACATGTTTAGTACAAAAGGAGAGTCATAGAGTTTTTGAGGTATGTTCCTTATCTTAAGGATGAAAAATAAAATATTCAAAGGTTCATCAGTAGGTTTCCAATAGAATTCAAAGACCGAATTGAGTTTGATGAGCCTTGGTCATTCACGGAATCCATGAAAGTTGAAACATTGTTATGAGTAGTCAAAGTGTAAATATGAATTCAAGCATGACTGGAAAGGTAATGAGAAGACTAAAGTGAAGTGGCCTCAGAAGCGATTAAGACCTCAGGATGCGACTTATAAGGTAATGTGGCACCTTATAAGAAGTTCAATGTTGTTGAGAGAGGACATGGATCTGAGCCTTAGAAGCAAAATAAGGCAACAAAATAAATCCTTTGAGGTGTTTGACTTGTGGTGGAGAGCATCGCAGGAGTGAAAGCCCATCGTACCATGGTGGTGTTGAAAAAATAATTTGTATTAATAAAACAAGTCAATTCACTCAAACATAAATTATCAATCAAGGTAGGTATTTTTATTCCAAGGATATCGTGCAAAATATATGTATGACACAATAGTTAACTTGTATTGGATAACTCCTAATGCTAAGATTTATCCTATAAGAACAAAGTTTTCACTCTTTAGACTTTAAAGAATGAAAATAAATCTCACTAGAAAACCCCCACTTGCCTAAAAATAACTCACTACACACAATGCTGGAAATTAAATCACACTTGAAGAAATTAAATAACACTCCTTAAAATCAATCTTGATGAAACCATTCAATCGCAACCAAAAAAATATCAAGCAAACTAAGATCAACTCATTCATTAACTAAATAGCACTATATAAAAAATGTAAAAGAAACTAACTTACAGTTTGTTTCGGCAACAAATTAAAAGTCTGTAACAATAGTTGAATAGTAGCATCACATAGTTAGTAAGGATTGATCTAGGAGTACCTATGCTGACACACAAGAAAACTGTATTAAATATTCTACAAGCTAAATTAAGCAATAGTAGAAACAACATATTAGCAAGAACATGTAACAGTGATATAATAGTAAATGAATTAACATAACCTACAAATAAATTAATATGTAACTATCTACCTCTACAGTCACAACAACCCCTACTAAAGAAGAGGATCATTCCTCCTCATCAAGGGGTTGGTGATTCACAACTCACAAATCAAGAATTTAGAGATAAGCCACAAACTTGCATAGATTGCATCACAAGGGGCTTCACTCAATGAACCTCTAACATAGCACGTGCATTCATGACATACTAAACAATACCCTTAATTTGACTACATATTGGAAAATACCTCTAGAAACACTTTATTTAACCCCCTATCAATATGAACACAATACATCTTCCCAATTTAAAAAGCCTCTACATTCACTATATATTTTATGTATCCATTTTTTCATTAACATTTTTTATACCCCTTTATATTTATATCCCTTGTATAGTGACCTGATGCCTCTCTTACAACCTATTGTGCTATTCAACAACCCCCCATTTATTGATCTAATAGATAATATTCTATTGATAAATAGAGACCCTTTGATAAAACCCTTTAAAAATAAATTTAGCATTTAGACACTTTTTTTTAAAGATTTTTTTAGAATAAAGCAAGATATCAAGTCAAAACCCTTTGAAAACTAGCAATTCTCGCATTTTCACATACTGTTGCACCAACTGTGTCAAAATCATTGTTAATAAGAAAAGGATCACCGCGCCTAACTTAAATATCATTGGGATTTTCATTTAAAGCTAAGACCTATAGCATTTCCTATTTAATAAATCCCATATCACAATCACACATCGGCGCTCACAAAGAACACAAACCCACAAAGCATGTTGAAATGTGCGAAATGTGATATTGTGATAGGACAAGTCAACCTTACCACATCATGTCAAGATACTTTAAAAAGACTAAAAATTGTGAACTGTGTGATCTTGTGAAATGTGATAAAAACCTGGACCTGATAGAAGCTAATGTCATAAATGGTACTTAAGTCTGCCACGTAGTGAACAACACTTTATAAGGTAATTACTCTTTCAAACAAACTACGCTCTAAGTAAAAAAGAATATAATTCTTATCCTGCATCTCGCATCCCACAAAATCCTAAAGAAAATTAAGAAAGCGCACAATCAAATATGCGATAATGCGATTTGTGATATTGCATTGCAATCACAAAATCAACATTCTCACAACTTAAGTCCGCCACCTTAAAAGTTTTCCTCCCTGTTTTGCGATTTGGTACATTAATGGGAAATAAAGCTAGCGATAAGGGACCATTAGTGTCTATTTAATATAGGTTAATGGCATTTATGTTAAAAAGTGGCTCGACGTGATACGATATCTTTTCATTTGTGTTTGATTAAAAGTCATTTCTTATCACCTTTTCAGGTTATCTGTATCATTCATTCTCATTGTCATTCTTACTTGTGATTATTCGAAAACTTATGCTTTGCTCCATTTTAGGAAAGATACACAGGGAGCATTTTTAGAAACAATGGGAAAGAAGGGAAAGGAAGTTGCGTCCAAGAAATAAAAAATGATCCCTCTTTTCTCTGATACTACATGTAGCAGAGATGGAGGAACTATGACATAAGAGGTTATGTACAACTTGTTAGAAGAGCACTCTAGGCCACTGGAAATAAAGGCCACGATAGATGCCCAGGAGTCATATGATGCCTCCTATTTCGAAATGGCATGCTCTTTCCTGCACATCATAACTGCACGACCAAAGATAATCCCATATACATACATGGTCAAATGGGTAATTGACGAGGAAGACATTGCAGAAAGAACATTTAGGAATGAAAGGCAAGAAGTCATGAGGTATTTTTCAGCAGATAGCCTACAATTAATGTATCAGTTACCAGAGCCGCAGAAGCTCTATAACAAACAGTTCCTTGAGTAATTTTCCAAGTAAAATGAAGACTCGACAGACATCACACAAACCTGGACAACAAGCTAAGGCAAGTTCAAACAGGATAAAAAGGGTATGTACTCTACGAAATCCATTTCTCCCCCTCATAGTTTTGCAGCAGCAATGCTATGTATATTGTTTGGTAAACCCAATACCACCAAGTTTTCCCTAGAATGGCTCCCATTGATAGATGCAGTAATGAATGCAACAATAATGAAATGGGCTCAAATTCTATTAGACAATTTGGCTAAAGCTATTATAGAATATAGAAGGAAGGGAAATTATTCTTAAAGAGTGTTTCCCCCCTTTTTCATGAGTGCTTTTGTAATGGATGCAATCTATTTTAGTTCTCAATTTCCCAATATGGGATGGAAGTGGACCGTACATGACCCGCTTCCCATCCATATGTACCATAAGATTTTGTGGGAATCTCAATTTCACTCCCATTTATATAAAATCTTTCACGTAGTTATGTTACCCATCCATAAAGAAGTGTACAACCAAACCGCCCCTAGGTTTTCTAAAGAGGCTGAGGTAGATATCTTGCCAATAGCCAGATGGTTTGGCGAAGAAACATTTACCTACATCAGAGTATTTGGGAGCATCGCTTCACTGCATGTTCTCCCATATTACATGTCCAACAAATTAATGGCCATAGAAATAGCCTACCAAGAAAAAGGGGAAGGTGGATTAAGCAGAGGACTGAAAGAGCATAAGAAGGCCATTTGGCCTACATTCCCATTACAATGTGGTGCATTTGCGCTACATGATTTTGTACATGCATGAAAAGAAGCATAGATTATTAAATCTCTAAACTTAGCTACACTTCCGGGAAGGCAGTATGACCCAAACAACATTGTTAAGAATTTTACTACTATGGTAAAAGTAAATTCATTCACCCACGAAGGGGATGCCTTTGATGACCTCTTCCTATAGGTAGAAACATATTCACAAGTGTTGCATTTGGCATCGGTACTTTTAGCCCAAGATGATCTTAGAGCTTTCCATGTGTATAGCTAAAAAATGTTATTGAAGGTCCCATTGGACCCATTGCTGATAGAACCAATAACAGAGCCAACTCCCAGTGTAAACTTGGAGGACAACTCCAAAGAAAACTCTGAAGAAGAAACCTAAGAGAGATCTACGCATGAGTCAAATCACTTAGATAAGCAGACTCAAAATGGACGAGGAAACACAAATAAATAGTCTGAGAAGGACACAGTTGCAACTATAGAAGAGACGACTGAGCAAACCTCAGCAAAGAAACAAGCAGAAATTGCTTGTATATCAACTCAGTCAGGTAAAAGCCCAATTATTGACTTGGAACAAGAATGGGAATATTTTAAGAAAAAGATTCACACATATTTAAACCATGAGAAAACATCTAATATATAGACTCCTAAGCAAACCCAACACAAGTCAAATCTAGAAATGATAGAGGAAGTAGCTAAGGGCACTTTGGATGTTGAAATCATTCCTGCTACTCATACTTTAGAAATTGTTTTGAGAGTTGAAGAAATACCTCCACAAGATGTATTTTATAGTCCTACCCACAAATATATGGTCAAGAGACAAAGGAAGGAAAAAAATATGGATGTTGTAGCTGTTACAACTTCCGAAAATGAACCAATGGACATTGTTTGGAAGGACTCGCCCATGGAACCATCTAAAAATCTCAAAAATTGTCGCAATTCACAGGTTCCTATGCCACAAAAACTATTGACAAAGAGACAAAGGTCCAAATGCTTCTTAAGGAGGAGGAACAAAGAATTATACTGTTAGAACATGAATTAGCTCAGGAAAAATCCAATCAACAAACAGAATTACAAGTAGCCTAGCTCTAGCAGGAATTTGAACAAATGAGAATACAACATCATGCCAACTTAGTAGAAAGAGATGTGTAGATACAAGATATGACAAATAAGTTTAATTATAATTTTCAAATCGATGAGTTCATAAAGGAAGTGCTCAGTCTTAATTCCTAACTAATGCAACAGAAGGAAGCACTTTCCAAAAAGATCTCGCAAATAAGTCCCTTTTGTGAAACCAGTGATAAGTTAATGAACCAAGTCGTTGACATGAGACTTGATTATGACTAAATACATAAAAGGATTTCTGACATTATCACATGGGAAGAATCAGAGGATGGGAGAAAGGCTGACCTAGAGAAGCTGGAGGAATCTCATAAAGACATCTTTTTTCACAGATTAGGATTCTCGGTTGAAACAAGTGGAAAGGGCAATAACGACAACAACAAACAACACAATAGAAGCCATCAACAAAAACCTTCATGGTGGCAATCTATTTACGGAATGTACACCAAGATTTATTTTGAATGTCAAACAGTTAGAGCAGTAGTGGATACATGTAGCGTAGGAAAAGGAGGAGGAAATCAGACAGGTGAGCAGGATAAATTGGGAAGCATACTCGTAGTTTTTAGTGGAACCACATAGCCAGTGGATGACCTTGAGGTGCTTAACAACCTCCACACAAAAGATGGTGCCAACACTGACAGACACAATATTTTTGTTGGGTAGTTAAAATATGTGATTGTCCAACGACTTATCTCAAGCCAATGGCTAATATTTGCGATCTTAGAGATCAAGTCCAAAGGATTTCGTCATTTAATTTATTTTTCTTTTAGCTTTATTTTTTTCATATTATGAGGAAGGTCGTTTAAACCTCCTCAACTATTTTTTTGTAATAATCTATTTTATGACCTATAGTTTAGTATTTAAACCCCTCTCATGCATTTATAGAGGGGTCTAGAAATTTTATCAGAAACATTCTTTGAAACATTGTACTTATATACTTTTGAGGAGGTTCTAATGGAATGAAATGAACATGATATATCTTCTTTAAAATATCTAGCACGCTCTAATGAAATTCACTTTTGTACTCTTAGAATATGTTAAATTGATTAAAATTGGGTAAATATTTATGAAACACATGAGCAGGACTTGTCATATATGGTAGTTTCATCTTATGATCATGTTTTAATTATGTATCAGGAAATACTTCTTCTTTAAATTCTTTTATGTGTGAAAGTCTAAATTATAGTTTAACATTATTGCACTTTTGAATGATGTTAGATTTGACTCCATTCTGAATACATGAACGATTTTATATGAGATATATCTTTCTCAGTCATTTTGTCTAACTACTTATCCAAAACGATTATTGTTAAACAATTTAACTTCTTATTGTAGTTGAATGATCGTTATTATCAATTGTTGTAGGACATCATTGTAGATCACATATTGTATTTAATTCTCGAGTATATTTATAGCTAAATATTGTCAAACTAGGATATATGCATGTGTTCAATAGTTAGAATAGATTACACTTAGCTTAATCATTTCCCCATTACATAAAATATCACCCCACAAACACTATCAATATATTTTCTGGGAAATTGGTCCCATTATCCCGAGTCGGAACCACAACACCAAACAGAAAAGGATTGCTAACCAAGGTTTGGGCTAGGTGGTTTTCCCCCATGTTGTTGCAACGATTTTCCAGGCTTCAAAATTTTGGTGCTAGAAGGAGGGCCTTAATATGAATGGAAAGTAAATTCAAATCAATAAGCCATTCTAAGAGTAAAACGCCCTCACCATATCCTCTAACTTCTCAATCACATTCTGAATCTACAAATCCTAAGCGAGAAGTTGTAAAGAAACCCTTAGAATCCACTTCTATGATCTCAAAGAATTCAAATCAATCTTCTTCTATAGAAACCCATGAAGTCTATTCTTTGATCCATAAGCTGCAATGGATTTCAATATCTCAAGAAGAATCTGAGTTATCCCAAGCTAGTGTTTCTTCTTAGTTTCCTTCCTCTTAAAGGTTAACTAGATCACAGAGCGAAAAATTTGGGATCCCCCTTTCGAACTCCCTCTACCAAACCGAAGGAGATCTAAGAAGACATAGTCTGAATCCCATAGTGAGGTTCTCTCATCATCACCTAAAACATTTATTCATTCCATCAACTTCATCACAAAATCAACCATCCACCTCACAACTCCATATTGCAATTTACACTAGTACTACAACACAAGCCTTCTCTAACCAAATCACCTTCAACTACTGGAACATATTCCTCTACACAGATACCTCGATGGCTCAAAGATCATGGAAAAATCCAGGAGTTGTTCGGATGGTGGAAACCTTACATCCATTGCCTACCCATCTAAAAAAGTGGTTACCAAAGTTCAATCTTGATGATGGCCTACCAGCTGAAGACATAAACAACTTTATGTTGTCCATAAATCTAAAAGTAGCAGAAGAAGATGTTATTGTAAGATTATTCACTTATACCTTACAAGGATCAGCAAGACCATGGTATTTTTCATTACCATCTAGTTCCATTAATAGTTGGGTCCTTTTAAAGAGGAGTTCCTAACCAAGTTTCGAGATGACCGATCAACAACTACTCTTATGAATGATGTCTTCGACTTGAAATTGAACCCATTAAGGACATCAATTCACATTTTAATAAGTTATTAAATAAAATCCCAACGACATCCAAGCCCAGTGATGAAGTCCAAAATGAATGTTGCACTTCTGTTCTTCCCTCAAACACAACTATTTTTGTCGATAGAGTTGCCAAACCAACTTTGGCAGAAAGCATGAAAGAAGCCATAGTTGTAGAAAAATGCATTTTAGACTTAGATAAGAAGAATGCATTAGAAAAATGAAAATCCAAGAAGGTAAATTTTAGGGATGAATTCAAGAAAAAACCACCTAAAGATCCTTTTGATCTTGAAGGTCTACAAAAAGTCCTTGAAACCATATCCAATGAAATGGTTGATATGAAGAAATGGGTAGCAGAGACTTCCTCAAAGAAACCTTTTAGACCATACAAAAGAAAACCTAGCTCTAATCCTAAGCCTCTAAGTACCATATCAAACGTGGAGTCAGATGTGGAGGAAGAAGAAGTATCAATGGCTGAAGAATAAACAGATGATGAAGAAGTAGTTGAGTTACAAGTAATGTGGGATTTTATCCTTCCCAATGAAGAAGCACAAGAAGCATTACCTGTTGCAACTAGGAGTAGAAGCCCCGGTTATTTGCCACAAACAAATTCAAAGCAGAAGGCATCAACTTCGACTCCCAAAGACAAAGCAATAGGTAAAAATATTTGCCTAAATTCACTCAAACCACTCAAACAAATTATTCACCTTCAGCTAAAACCTTGCTAGTCTTTGATTAAATGGAATAAAACATAGTTGAAGATATGAAAAAGACTAGGTTACATCACATTCCTTTTGCTTAGCAAGTCAAAACATCAACAAAATCTATTGCTCAAAGAACTAAAGAAGTCCCTACTTCTCCTCTTCCCACTGCTATAATTTTGCAGGCTTCTCAAGAAATGGGAAGGCCTCCTAATACCTCATTAGACATAATCAGTCCTATTGATATTTTTCTAATAGGAGGAAGATCAAAATTCCATACTCCTCCATTTCTTTTGAATTTTGAAGTTTTCAACAAAAATATACACAATTGTTTAGTTGATTCTAGAGCTTCATCCAACATTATACCAAGAACAGTCTACGTGAAATTAAATGTGGAGCCCCAAAAATCTGTTATTTGCATTGTGCAGTTAGACCAATCCCAAGTCAAAGTTATAGGAGAACTCAATCAAGTCACTATTAGACTCTCATAAAAACTGAAAGTGTGTCAAGTCATTGACATCCTTGTGGCTGATATCCCTGAATTCTATGGCCTAATCCTTAGTAAATACTGGTAAGAAAAGCTTCATGGCTATTTCGCAACTGATTGGTCCACATGTGGCTTCCCTATAATGGTAAGATGAATCAAATAAGGGTTGACCAAGAGAAACATCAAAAGTATATCATCAGAGAATTAGAGGGGGAAAACAAACTAGTCACATACAACAACAATATCATTGGAAATTACTCAGATGAATCATTTCTAGGAAATTTTAACGCAAATAATTCACCCTTCTTGGAAAATTTTGTTATATCGCAAGTTGAAAATTATTCTCAAATAGATGCTTCTAAGTGTATAAATTTTGTAGATAAGCCTACAGTTAGATCTTTATTTTGAATTTTTTTTTTTTATGGATCTAAATCTAATGATGGAGTTAGAGCAAGATGCATATTAGTTAGCCCAACAGGGGAAAAAACTATGTTAGCATGCAGGCTTGAATTCGAATGCACAAACAACACTACTAAATATGAAGCATTCGTTCAATGGTTGTATAAAGCCATCAACCTTGATATCAAATATCTTCAAGTATTTGGAGATTCAAAAATTGTGATAAAATAGGTAAGAAATACTATACACTGTTTATTTGGACATTTGAAACATTATTAATCATTAGTCCAACACCTCACTTCTCATTTTACAGCATTTAATATTTCCCCTATCCCAAGACTCCAAAATGCAAGTGCCAGTTTTTTGGATAATGTTGCGTCCAAGCTCATTCCACCAAGAGATTATAGCCCCGATCGCTTTTCTATTGTGTTAATTTTTAGGCCTTTTATTCCCAACAATATCACAAATCGCTGGAGTCTTTAATAATGATCTGAATATCATAAGTTTTCTAACATCTGAAGGCTCTTACATGACCAAATAATTGATGAAGATCAACATGACAACCAACTCAAGAAATAAATATTTATATGATCTCATGGACAGGTTCAAGAAACCTACTAACTCAAAACTTCAAAGTTCAACTTTGAGGTTTGAACTAGTTAATCTTGGAATTGACCTTAATGATGAGCCCCAGAAATGGGTAACTATATGGGCTCATTCTGCCTCTTATTTCAATTTAATCTACCATTTTCATTAGTTTGTTGCATGTTTTTTAATATATTTATGCTAATAGAGTGAATTGGGTTAGTCACTTTTCCATGTAGTCTAATGAGTGTTTATTGCAGATTTTTTGGACAATTTTGGACAAAGACAAGGAATTTATGAGCACATGGCAGCCAAAACTCAAGGAAAACAGGGAAGAGGACTTGTAGCAGGGGTGTCTCCTTCATTAATGACCCCTTTCCTCAAATCCTACATCAGCAACTCAAAGTATAAAGGCCCACGTTGATGATTCCAAGGGGCAGTCGAGAAAGTCAAGTAGGACTGTTGTTATCTTTAGTTCTAGAAAGCCGAGTTCCTTGATTTTAGGAGGAATGTTGGGAGTCCCCATTTATATAAATAAGAAGGCTTTGAGTCTCAGTAGGTTAGCTAGTTCTTATTATATTTTCGCACGTTTGTGAAGCATTGTGCTCAGCTCATTTTCAAGCTCTTTTTGAGAACAATTTAGGTGATGTCACTGTTATTTTTGATAATGAAGATGAAACAGGATTTGAGCCAGCATTGATCTCTTTCAGAGGGCTGAAGCTCTTGGGTTAGAGCCAAACCCAAGCTACCGAACACCTCCTTTGTGTATTTATATGTTTTCTTGCTTCCATTGATCAATTAATTTTTGTTGCATAGATTCATCTTACTTTGTTAAGTTAGGTTGCTTTTGAACATTTTCTGTTTTTAGGTCAGAAACTAGGTTAAGCTAGACAAAACTTTGTTTTTAGTTCCTTCTTTGGTCAGTTTTGATAAGTAAGTGTGCATATCTCTTGCAAGACATCTCAGCTTACCATCTCTCCATAGAACAACCAGCACCAGCCCACTTCTCATAGAATGCTCAGCTCACTCACAACCTTTTGCCAATCTGCCCTAATTTCCGCATTTTTTCAAAAAGTTGTTTTCTTGCCTTTTGAACAAATCAAACCATCTCCTTCGTCCCTGATCTTCCTTGACAAGTTTTAGACCCCTCAACACCTTCATCCAGCCTTCATTTCCATTTTCCCATAATTTTTCCACCTTCAAACCTCCAAATACCACTTTTGGCCTCCTCCTGTAGATCCTCCTATAGAACCTCCTATAGATCCCCTGCAGCCTCCTGTAGAATTTCCTGTGAGTGATTTTTCGAAGTCTGATCATAATGGAAGTATTCAGAAGGGTACAAGGGGGTTCTTAGGACGTCTCTAGACCTTCCTCACCTTCTGCAAAATCCAACTCCATCTTCCTTTGCCACAAAACCTCTACACAGTCACAACCAGTCAAATCACAAGCATAATAATTCCACATAAAAATGCTCAACAGTACAAAAGATGATTTCTTCTCATTTCTCTTCAAAATTAGCTTAAATAAATGCAATTTACGTTTTTAGTAGTCAATGGAACTCACTTCATTAGTTTCCATCTCTTTTCTTGCAAAAATAGGGTTAGTGGGTAACCTAGGGTTTGCTAGGGTTTGCGTTTCATTCCAGTTTTCCTTCTCTTTTTGCAAGTAGAATAGCCCCTGTAGAGCTAGATTTCTTACATCACAGTAAAATCTTCTTCTGAGAACTCATAGAAGTTGGCTTAAGCTCCTAGCAAACTTGTGCCAGCTAATCAAGTGATAGCCTGCAATAAGAGCTAGTACTTGTGCATACATCACCATCACTTCCAAGTTTGTTACAAACTACCGAGTTGATAAAAGTAAAGAAGGAAGCCCCAAGAGTTGCAACATTATTATTGCAATACTAGAACCCACCATTATTTTTGGCACCATTGCCGGGGAAGCATCAGAGTATTTTGTGATTACTGCTTTTCTTCTATTTTCTACTGCAACATTCTGGTAAGTAGTTTATTTCAGCAAAAGTAAAGTAGTTGTTTAATTTCAATTCTGCAATTTCCTTTCAGCAAGCATTGATTAGGAATTTCCTACTTTCATTTCCATTCTACGATTCCATTTCAGCAAGCGTAGATTAGTCATTTCTTGCTTGCATTTCAATTTTGCAATTTCCATTTTAGCAAGAGTAGATTAGTCATTTCCTGCTTTCATTTCCACTATGTAGCTTCATTTCAGCAATTCCATATCAATTAGTTGCAATCTGTTATTCAATCCATTTCAGTTGTGCAGGTACAAGAAAGAAAAAAACAAAAATCACCCAAAAAAAGATTTCCTTTCATGCCTCGTAGGAATATAGACAATTCAGGAAAATTCCTACCCAACACCCCCACCACATCACTAAGTCACCCTTCTCTCTTCTTTGGTGGTAGTGATCTAGAAGAACCTATAGGTGAACCTCTAGAAATATACGAAGATCCTATAAGAAAAGAAGAGCAAGAAACCATTCCTCTTAAGACCATGGTTGAAAACAGAAACGTTAGAGGAAATGGGGAAATAATAGAAGATGCCTTTCCTATCCGAGAGACTAATGGGGACACAAAAATGAAAAACATAAGTCCTTCAGCCTTATCTCACTTCCATGGACTGACTATCAAAGATCCTGATACCTTATTGTTTGAATTTGTTGTTCTCTGTCGAACCTATGACTATGTAGAGGACGAGAAAAAGTTGAAACTATTTCCTTCTACCCTCAAGGATGCAGCATTGCCCTTGTTCATGGGGTTACCTGGAAACAATATCATGACTTGGGCTCAAATGCAGCAATCCTTTAACAACAAATATTGGGACTACTATAGGTCAAAGGATACCAAGGAATAAATCTTCCGAATGACCATGGGAAGTGATGAATCTTTAGAAGACTATGAAGAGAGGTTTCAACTCAGTTATAAAAGGGCCAGGTGCACACTTGACCTTGAATCTCTGAGGTTGGTTCTACTCGGAGGAGTCAATGAATACCTTTTGGATACCCTCCATTTTATGGTTGGGGGAAACATCTACTAACTGACTTATGATGACATAAAGACTATGTTTAGAAACCATTCTAAGTCAGCTAGAAAGAGATGTAGGAGAATTCAACCTTTAGCGAGTACACCCTCATCCAATTCATCCCTTAGAAGTGAACTTGAGAATCGGCTGGAAGATTTCAAGAGCAAGATGAGGCAGAATCTTGCCATGCAAATGGATACCTTGCATATCAAAATGAAACAAGCGGAATCCGAGAGATATTTGGCCATCTTTTGTCACAGGTGCACTAGAAAGCATCCTAGGAACAAGTGTCCATTGCACTCTATAGAAGTGTGTTTAGTCTATGAAGAAGACCATCCTACGAATCAGTTCCCTTCCCTACCCGGAATTAAAGCTGCATATCAAGGGGCTGAAGGAGCCACTAAACCACTCTATTTCATGAACCAAAGGAGGCCACATAGACCCAGACCTTAAAAGCAAGGAATGCAAGGGACATCCCAGACTTATTACAACCCCAATAAAGCCACTTCCATGCCTTCTTGGGGCCCCCCTACTCATCCTTCCTAGTCCACACCCCCTCCTTGGTCATATCCACCTCAATACCAGGCTCCCCCAGTTGCTCATTCATTTCACTCTTATGCTCAGCCACAACCTCAATGGAATGCACCTCATCAGGGGTGGAGGCCCCAATACAACTCTCCTCCCACTCTTTTGCCTCCACCACCTACTCAGCCACAACCATTGCCTCCTGCTCCACCGTGACAACCCCAAATACCTGCTCAACTAAACCCAAACCCCAATAACAAATAGGCCCAGTAGGGATATACTGGAGAAAGATCATGCTTGACCTATGCTGTGGAGATTCAGGAGATTAACCTACGATCTAGGTAGGTTCTCCTAGATAGCCAACCTCCTCCTAAGGAGGAAGAGGAAGAAAAACAGGAAAGTGAACCAAGATCCATTCCACCCTTTCCTGGCAGACTAACTAGAACCACACAACCGACCCCAGAAGAAACTAAACTTCTGGGAGAATTGAAACAGTTATGTGTAAAGATACGACTTCTCTAAGCCATAAAGGATGTGCCTATATACAACAATATGATCAAGGAAAAGTGCTTTAGGCACCCAGGCAGGTGCAAGAGAGATGCTACAACTATCAATGTTATAGGACAACTATCCGACTTGATGTTCAGGAAGGTAATCTGTTCAAAATATCTAGACCCTGGGAGTCCTGTAGTCAATGTCCACATCAATGGCACCATAATCCCCCATACCCTAATTGATCTAGGGGCTGCCATTAATGTGATGACCATGGAAACTATGCTCAAGCTCAACCTTTAGGGTTCCTTGAGAAAGATCACAACAATATTGTAGTTAGCAGACTGCTCCACTATGACCCCTGAGGGGATTGTGGAAGATGTAATGGTCTCTATTGTTTCCTGGGAGTACCTTGTTGATTTCCTAGTTCTCCAGCCAAAGGCAAAGCTCACTGGGTATCCTCTCATCTTAGGAAGACCTTGGTTGGCTACTGCAGATGTCTACATCAGTTGTCAATCTGGGAACATGACAATCAAGAATGGACATATGTCCAAATAGCTAGTCCTATATCCTCCTACCTAACCTCTGTTAGAATATGATTTACCTCTCTAGTTGGAGGAGGAATATTAGTATGAAGTCTATTCCACACCATTGTGTATAGTAGAGGCTACCATGGGAGGTCCACAAACTGAGGATGATCTTACTGAAAACTTGATTCAGAATCCACCCCCCAGTGTGTTTCCATTAGAGGAGTCGGTGGAAGAAACCCAGGCTAATCGTGTAGTTGATTTCTGTGTAGATGATTCGACCTCTCTCTGAGTTAAGAATGTGGTATTCAGCCCATAAAGAACCTTGAAGATCAACTCAGGAGAAAGAACTGTGTAACTTATTGAAAAAGCACTTGGATGCTTTTGCTTGGAGCTATAAGGAGATGAAGGGAGTCTACCCTTCAGTCTGTACTCAACACATTTACATTAAAGAAGATTGTAAACCAGTCAGGTAGCCTAAAAGGAGGATGAATCTAGCCCTTAAGGACATCGTTAAAGAAGAACTGCAAAAGTTGCTAGATGCAGGATTCATCTACCCCATCTCTAACAATGAATGGGTCTCTTCTTTGGTGCTAGTGCCAAAGAAAAATGAGAAGTGAAGAATTTGTGTAGATTATCGGGAACTAAACAAGGCCACCAAGAAGGACCATTTCCCTTTGCCTTTCATAGATCAAGTGTTAGATGGCCTGGCAGGAAAGAAGTTCTTCTCCTTCCTAGATGGGTTTAGCGGGTACAACCAGATCCAAATCAATCTGGAAGACCAAGATAAGACCACTTTCACTTGTCCTTGGGGTACTTTTGCATACCAGGTCCTTCCTTTTGGGTTGTGCAATGCTCTTGCCACTTTTTAGAGGGCAATACTGAGCATATTTGCTGAACTAGTTCATGACTCAGTGGAAATCTATATGGATGACTTTACCCCGTATGGTTCTAACTTCCAAGAAGCTTTGACTAACCTAGGAAAAGTTCTAGCCAAGTGTATTGAAATAAACCTGCCCCTCAGTCCTAAAAAATGCAAATTCCTGGTGACTGAAGGGACTGTGCTAGGTCATACAATTTCTCAGCAAGGATTACAGGTGGATCCCAATAAAATTGCAATCATCCAAAGGGTCCTACCTCCTCAAAAGGCTAGATATGTTCAGAGTTTCCTGGGCTTAGCAGGGTATTATAGAAGATTCATTAAGGATTTTAGTAAGCTAGCCTCTCCATTGTTTGGTCTTTTGGGAAAAGATGCTGAGTTCATATGGACTAACAACGGTCAAGAGGCTCTGGATACTTTGAAAGGTAAACTGGTAACTGCCCCAATTTTGAGAGGTCCAAACTGGGCCCTACATTTCCACATTCACACAGATGCCTCAAATAAAGAAATAGGAGCAGCCTTAGGGCAAGTTGATGAGAAGTTGCCTTATGCCATATATTTTTTCAGTAAAAACTTGTCCAAGGCATAATTAAACTACACTGTAATCGAAAAGGAGCTCCTAGTGGTAGTTCATTCCCTAAATAAGTTCAGACACTACATCACCAACTATCAATCATTTGTACACACCGATCATGTTGTAATTAGGTATTTGATGAATAAACCAGATGTAAATGCTCGTATTATTAGATGGTTATTTTTATTGCAGTAATTTAATTTGACCATTGTTGATAAGTCGGGTAAGGAAAATGCTGTTGCTGATTTTCTGTTTAGATTAGATCTTCCTGCGGGTGAAGAAGGAATGGTGGATGATCAAATGCTAGATGAACACCTATTTGCTATTTCAGTACTCTCTCCATGGTTTGCTGATATAGAAAATTACTTCGTTTTAGCACAGTTTCCGCCACACCTGTCCTCCAAAGAGAAGAGCAAGATCATGAGGAAAAGTGCCCCATTCACCTGGATTGGGGGCAATATTTTTAAATTTGGCCTAGATCAGATTTTGAGGCAATGTGATAGGGAGGAGGAAGTTTTTGACATTCTCCTAACCTGTCATGATGGGCCCCATTAGGGCCATTTTGCAGCAAAGAGGATTGCCTTCAAAATTCTACAGGCAAGTTACTGTTGGCCCACTCTTCATCAAGATGTTTGAAGATATATCAGCCAATGTGACCGATGTCAATGGATGGGGAAACCTACTCCAAGGGATGAGATGCCCCTGCAACCTCAAGTGGCTTTCGAGCCATTTGAGAAGTGGGGCATGGAATTTGTGGGTCCTATCAACCCTCCTTCAAAACATAAATCTTACATCATTGTGTGTACTGATTATCTGACAAAATGGGCATAAACAAAGGCAATCAAGGCAGCAACAGAAAAAAAGTAGCTGATTTTTTGAGGGAAAAATATCTTCTACAAGTTTGGCTATCTAAGAGAATTAGTCACAGATCAAGGGAGTCATTTTACCTCCAATCTGATTAGAGACCTACTCACACATCACAATATTAAGCACAAAACTTCCACCCCTTATCATCCGCAAGAAAATGGACAGGTGGAAGTCACTAACAGAGTTTTGGAAGGGATTTTGACTAAGGCAGTGAGCAATAGCAGAAACGACTGGGCAGATCGATTGGTTGAGGTCACTTGAGCCTATAACACCACCTGGAAAAGCACCACACGTTTCACACCCTATGAGTTGGTCTATGGGAAAAAGGCTCTGCTATCAATAGAATTTGAATATAACACATTAAGGATGGCAACTCAATTGGACCTAGATCTCAACCATGCACAAAAGGAAAGGTTACTTCAGCTAAATGGATTGGATGAGCAAAGATTGCAGACCCTTCTCCACTTAGAGGTAGTCCAACTTCAAAGAAAAAAGTGGCATGATAGACACCTCAAAGAAAAACAATTCTAGGAAGGAGATTGGGCATTGCTATATGAGTCAAGATATAAAGATTTCAAGGGCAAACTGGGGACAAGATGGATGGGACCATACACAGTAGAAAAATGCAATGACAATGGTTCAGTCCTGATCCAGACCATCGATGAAGAAGCCATCCCCATGCCCATCAATGTTCATAGGTTGAAGATTTATAGGAAGCCTCTTTCCAAGCAGAAATTCATTGAGAATTTGAGTAAAACAGTGTTGGTAGTGGAGCAGGTCTCTACCTCCACTCCACCCACACCCTAAAAAAAAAAAAAACAAAAATAGAAAAAATAAAAGTGAAAACCCCTTGGAGGCACCCCAGGTAGGCAATGAGGGTGAAAACCTCCTGGAGGCACCCCAACTGTCTCATAAAAAAAAGGATGAAAAGAAAGAAAACAGAAAAACTAACTTCTTTTGAATGCATTGCAGATTGGAGGAGGGTCACACAAGAAAAAAGGACATGGCCACGCTACACACACCCTTGATAGCTCATTCCTCCATTGCCATTGTCTTTTCCCAGGCCTTGGTCTCACTTGTTTTGAAAATTTTGCATCCTACAAGAAACTCTGTGCATTCTACAGGAGGTTCTTGTAGAAACCACAAAGAGCTCAAAATCAAGTTCAGAGAAGAATCTAAGGGCTAGAAATTTGTCCAGAAGGCCTATGGACCTCCCTGCCACCATTCATCCTCCTAATTCTCCATTCCATCCCTACACACCTACATTCCCACTCGCTTCTTTCTTCCTTGCACAGAAAACACAAAAATTCTATTTCTTCCATTTAAAAAAAAAAATGAGGAATAAAACAATAGCATTCTTCACTTGTTTCTTACCTGATGTATTCTAGTTGTTAATCCTTTCCTTCAAAACCTTCTTCAGCTGCCTCTTCAGTCCTTGCTCAAGCATCAGCCAGAAATTTTAGAGGGAGAAGCAACTACAGGAAATCCTGTAGGATTCCCGTAACAGTTGATCCCTTAAAAAAAACAAGCTCCAGAGGCAGGATCAGTGCAACTAAGATGTATGCAATGTGCAAGGAGCAGTGCCTCATTGAAAATCACCAGCATAAGCCACCAGTTTAGAGGCCACGAGCACCAACAGCAGTAGCAATAAAAAATAAGGTGCCAAAGTCTGAGCATGCAGAGCATGACAGTGACTAATAAGTAAGTGGCTAAACACGTTCCTCTGTTGCATGAATATTATTTAGGAACTGCATGAACCATTGAGATGGTCGCGATTAAATGAAATTGGTGGCCAGCTAACTAGCCACCCTCGTTCAGTTCAAACCACCCTCGTTGAGTTCAAATGAGCCTTGTCCAATTCAAACAACAGTTCATAACATGTAGTCAGTACGTGTGGTCCATCAACTCAGGAGGAAAAAGTCGGAACCGATAGTGGTGGCGGCGTATAACGGGAATGATGGAAGTGATGATGGGTATAATGGTATTTCATGTTGCCTACCCATCATCACTTCCATCATTCCCGTTATACGCCGCCACCACTATCGGTTCCGACTTTTTCCTCCTGAGTTGATGGACCACACGTACTGACTACATGTTATGAACTGTTGTTTGAATTGGACAAGGCTCATTTGAACTCAACGAGGGTGGTTTGAACTGAACGAGGGTGGCTAGTTAGCTGGCCACCAATTTCATTTAATCGCGACCATCTCAATGGTTCATGCAGTTCCTAAATAATATTCATGCAACAGAGGAACGTGTTTAGCCACTTACTTATTAGTCACTGTCATGCTCTGCATGCTCAGACTTTGGCACCTTATTTTTTATTGCTACTGCTGCTGGTGCTCGTGGCCTCTAAACTGGTGGCTTATGCTGGTGATTTTCAATGAGGCACTGCTCCTTGCACATTGCATACATCTTAGTTGCACTGATCCTGCCTCTGGAGCTTGTTTTTTTTAAGGGATCCGCTGTTACGGGAATCCTACAGGATTTCCTGTAGTTGCTTCTCCCTCTAAAATTTCTGGCTGATGCTTGAGCAAGGACTGAAGAGGCAGCTGAAGAAGGTTTTGAAATACCATAATTCCCTGTCGTATAAGAGTAGGACCAACGGTCTGGATGGGGATAATGTACCCTTCTTGCCACCTCACCTCGTCATCGCAAATCATGCCATTAGCTTAAGTACACTGCGGTAGAAGCCTTCACCACCTTTTGCTTCATTAGCATTGACGAGTTCTCAGCTGCGACAACTCACCTACCACCTTTAGAACATTGAAACAGTTGCTCTCTACCAGTTTTCAAAACCCTCCTACTTATCAGGCTCTATAGGAGGATTATCACATTCTACAGGAGTGGAAACACAATCTACAAGAGCCTTTCTACAGGAAGGCTAGAGAGAAGCTCTATAGAGGGAAAAATTCGAAATTTTTGCCAAATTCGAGCTTGAAAAGAGGTAGGCTCAAAAACCCACTCTGCATGTGATATATCTATACAAGGTGGTGGAATTAGAAGCAAAGTATTGGGTTGAAAAAGGAAGGGAAAGTGAATGCAAAAGTCTACCTGTGTTTTTCTGAATTATATACAGTCTCTCCATTTTACTCTCTGCACTAAAAGTCTGTCTTTTTCTTCCCCGTATTTTCTTGTAAAAAAAAAGGGATGCAACCATAGAAAATCAAGCCTTTGAAAAAACGAATTTGCATTGGGAAGTTTGTTTACTCTATGAGAAAGAAAAACACTATTTTATATACTCTCTATTCTGTCAAAATATTGATTTCCTCCAAAAGCTCGAGAAGTAAATTCAGGTTGAGAATAGGGTTTGAAGGGAGGGAAAAATTTCAAATTGATGTTGTGAAAAAAGAACACGGAAAATTCCCTCTCTAGTTCTAGAAAGACAAACCTCAGTGTTTCCTCTATTTCTGGTTTTGAAATTTTGTTGCCTTCCTCCTCACTTGAGAATTTCCAGTAGTCACTTAACATCATGATGGGGGGTTTTATGAGAAAGGAGCCTTTGAACTCCAACAAATTGCATGAATGCCCAGAAGTGGTAGCTCTATTTAACAGGGCAAATTGGATGCCTTTCTTTGAGAAAATTCATGGGTATGATGAGGAAGTGACAGAGGAATTTTTAATGTCCTTAATACCCCATTCAAAAACCCATGCTACAGTTAGTTTCAGGGGTCTAACCATAGAGCTTACACCAAAATTTATCAGTAGAATCATAGGACTTCCACTTGGGCTCCCTTAGAGCAAAGAAGAAAAACCACTAGGATAGGTTGCTAAAAAGACATTTTTGCAGCCTGATGAACATCCTGTAGAGGATAATAATGGGATCAGAAGGACAAGTATACCTCGTCCATGGGGTGAGGTCAGCTACCAGATTAGGAAATATATCTCCTTTGAAGGAAGATACAGTATAGTCTATGGTTATCACTTCAGATTATTGCATGAATTAAGATATGGAATGGACCTACCTACATCTAGAAAACTCAGTCTTCCATATTTTCTCCTCCAGTCTTTGATAGAGTGTCGCACCAAATTGAATGCAGGGGTTCCAGACCAACTGGCTCACCATGGGCTCATTAAGTTGTTGGTAGAGGATGCCCTCCGCACATACACCATCCCTATAGCGTGGGAAATTTTCAGGAACATGACTAGGGAAGATGACATAAAAGCTCTCACAGATGACCTTAGTCCATATGGCAGTGAAGAGCAGGAGAAAAAAGAGGAACTTGAGAAGGAAATACCTGAGGAAGCACAAAATATTCAATTAGAAGAAGAAAAAGTGGAAACACAGAGAGAAGAAGAGAAACATGACACAAACCCAATTGAACCTACGACAGAGAAGGAAACATCATCAAAAGTAGAGAAGAGGAAGAGGACAAAGTCTGAGAAGAAGAAGACCAAGACAACTCAGAAAAAGACTGCCACAGGAAAGGTAGGAACTCAATAAGAAAAGGAGAAAACACCACCAGAGACAGGAAAAACAAAAACATAAACAATAGACACAGGCAAAATTACAGAGGATGAAGAAAAAAAACAACAAGAAGAAGTGTCCCCAGAGACACTAGCAAGGGAAGCAACAGCTGTTCTTGCTGCACTTAGCACTCCAACTAAGCAAAAAGAGAAAAGAAAAAGACAGACATCTTTGTATTTCAAAGCTCGGAGGAGCACCAGAATTAAGGTGGGCAAGCCCCAACCACCTTTGAAAGAACCTATTATCATTGAGGATGCAACTACTGTGACAAAGGAGGAATCTCCCTCCAAAATCTCCGTCATCTACGAGAGAGGGAGTCCTAAGACCTCCACCTGGAAGGAAAGGATCAATTAATGGACTCTAAAGCAGTCCTACAGGAGGAACAAACCTATCTACATGAGACACTGGCCAAGCTCAAAGAAACTAAAAAATTGGAAAGCAAGGCAAAGGAACAGTCCTAAGAGGAAGGTAAGGCAAAAGAGATACCAGAGCCTGGACCTCAACCTAATTTAGGTTCCTACTACAACCTTCTAGAACGTGGGAAGATCATCCCACAAAAATTCGTAGTGCCACTTTTCTTCAAACTGGAAAAGGAAAGAGTCAGGACCCACACCTGGATGCAGATTGCAAAATCTAAAGGAGTTGAAGATATAGGGCACATGGAAAACAAGTTGAGAGAGATGAGTAGAGAATTGAGCTTGGTAGGCACACAGAGAGCATCAGAAGAGCTCAACTGCAGGAAGAAAATGAATTGTTGAAAAAGTAGCTACAAGAAAGGGAACCTCAAGGAGGAAATGAGCTGTCAATCTTGAAAGGACAACAACAGAAAGAGGGACCCCAGGTAGATAGTGAGGCAACAGAGAGACAACAACAAGAAGAGGAACCTCAGACAGATAGTGAGACACTGATGAAACAACAACAAGAAAAAGAATCCCAGGCAGAAACTAAAGTGCTGATTTTGAAAAGGCAGCTACAGGAAAAGGAAGCCCAGTTAGCCTGCATAGCCAGCTGGGCAATGGAGGCATTACAGTGTAGGCATCCAGCCAAATTATATGCACTGTACCTCAAATATCAGTGGCTCTAATTCCAAATTAAGACACTGGCCTAGAGGGGCACAATACCATTTCAAGATTATGGCCAATTTATGCATTTATGTGATCACAACTCAGTTGAGGATAAAGCAAAGCTAGTAGAATTTTACCTACACAACATGGCACTTACTGACATGAATTTATGGGATCCAAATGCTACATTGTGAGACTTGCAGCTCATGGCTATGGCATCTTGGATGAGCCATGAAGAAAAGAGTGTAGTGGAAAATCAGAAAATAATGGCAAAAGTGCTGAGTGAGCCCCTGATGATTAGAGCAGAACTAGTAGAACCCTTGGCTCTCATCTATGCCCACCAACACCTTGCAGCTAATCCTCAAGTTCTCCCTGACTATGTTGACAAGCAAGCACAGGCTATTTCTCATTTCGAGGATATGGAGAGATTGTTTGGCGATGACTGCCTTCATGCCTGCATGAGAAGGTGGAATACATTGCAACATAGCCTAAGGATCAGGGAGTATCACTCCCCAAACAAGATGAGGGAAGCCATGAGGAGAGTGCCCCTATATAAGCACTCAATGCAAAATTTGAAAGCCAACTA